>JAHLJT010008583.1:0-30288 GCA_031308135.1 Acheta domesticus | reverse complement strand
TTCACGCCCGTATTCTCAATCATGGATTACTTCGAAAATAATCTGTGAATCGAGGAATTTCGCGGATTAGGTTAACACTCGGATAACTCATTGTTCTTATTCACAAGCCGCGGTCATCAGAGAATTGACGGATTCGAGGGTTATCCTGGCCAGAATGTTACAGTAAATATGATTGGCTGTGGAGAGTATCACGATGTCGATGGTTCTGTTTGTAAACATTAGTAATAGCGCCACTTCAAACGCGATCTCCAATGTCCACTTCGCGTACTGAGAAATGTATCCAGGGCCAGCCAATCTAACATTTCTATTTAAGAAATTGATATTTTCACAATTGTCATTGACCAAATACGCGAAATACTATTGTAAGCAAAGTTACAAAAGCAAAAAAGAAGCATCACATAACCTGCAAACGAATTTCAACACAGTAAGTATTGTTCAGCAGTTTAAGAACAACTATAAAGGCGTGAAAAGAAATTGTTTAAAAATGAAAGGGCGTGATAATAAAGTTCTTAATTACAATGACATAGAAGCAGCTGTGTACGCTGAAGAAACGCTGTGTACTTAATTGGATGGGAAATTACTGCATTCATCCGCCTGAAGAACGTACTTCATGTGACTATGATTTGGGGATATGAAACGGCTGTTAGTATGACTCAAAGTAAGTGTTTTTGGTTTTATTTACCTTGCAAGTTGTGTATTTAATTATTTCAAAACAACAGTATTGGGGCTCTCTACCGAGAGTTTTACAAATATTTTTAGATTGATACTTTGTGCTCTGGTGAAGGGTTGCAAAAAGTTATTTCAGTAGTTTTTAGTGCAACTAATAAAATAATTTCACCTCATTGGAAGTCAAGACTATCTTCAAAGGAATCGTGCTACCCTAAACCATGGTTTTACAAACACAAAATCAAATCAAATCTTATCAAATCTGATGTCATGGAACTTTCAAATGCAAGTAATATTTGCACAATTTTTAAAATGAAATGTATATAAAAAACGTTATGATAAACCATGTCTTTTAATAAAACAGAAACAAATTCAGCATAATTGTCATAAAATTCAAAGATTGGAAATAATCCTGCCCAGATGTCAAAGTTATTTTGTCTTCTTCAGAAGATACAAAATAAAATTTTATTTTTGTTTTGGTGTGACATACTGGAATAAATGTGAAATAGTATATAAAACATTCTTTGGTTTTCACATAGATTCCAAAAATATTATTTGCACATTTTTATGAAATCTTATTGTTAAATGTACTAATTCATATTTATGTTTTGTGCTTCTCTGAATCCATAGTAATATATACTTGTATAATGAAAAAAATACCCTTCTATTTTGGAAGCTGAAGCAGATTATGTTACTTCGTTACTGAAAAGTGGAATGTAGGCTAAATATAAAAAATATTGAATTTTAAAATTCAGTTACATTTTTATAATATCATTGAATTTAAAGAAAGATTAATTAAATGTCAACAATCAATATTGATTGATCTGCCTTATAATATATATACCACTACTTCTATAAATAGATTGTGGATATTGTTAATGTGCATAGTCTAAATTAGATTGGGATTCCAGTATCAAAAATTCTTTTAGAATATTATTTATGTTTGGACTGATTGCAGGGTTGGATTTGAACTTAGGATTGTTAAAAAATTTAAGATCTGTTGTATAAGGGAGGTAATTAAAACAAAATCGTTTTGGTTTTCAATTTGTTTATTTCTAGTAATTGTATTATCATTTTTTTAACAACCGAACCTACCTTTAAAGCATGTGTAGAGTGCATATTTATTTTCATTTATTCATTTTTTAATTCTATTCTACACTCTCATTTGTAAATGAATTGAAACGCTGATGTTTCCTGAAGTTCATCTTTGGTGATCTTACTATAACGTTGATGGATTTGTGACATATCGTTGACATTGTAGATAAATGAAACAAGTTTCTTTATTATCAGCAAGCTTTTGTTGGCAGTGATGAAACCAGTTATTTTACAATTTCTACAATCATATTCATGTCAATAATATTCATAAGTTTTTATTGATTGTCTTTCTTCATTGCATAAAGAAAGGTTCCATTCATTATAGACAATCAGGTGATAATAAAATATATTTCATACAGGTTGAAGTTTGTACATAAAAGTAAGTTACTTACTTACGATTCACAAACTCAAAACTTATATCCAATATAAGCCAAAAAGTACCTGATGATGGAGACAAATGATCTCTGAAACATTGTAAAAACTCCAACTTTGTTTTATGTACAAACTTCAACCTTGTATGAAATATATTTTATTATCACCTGATTGTCTATAATGAATGGAACATTTCTTTATGAAAAATATTCATATTTAGACAAAAAGCGACCTCATAAAGATATCCTCAAAAATGAAATTTTATTTCCAAATAGGAAATGCCAGAGATAGATAACCAGTACCAGCAGCTGCGAGAGGGACCAGAAATTATGAGAATGGTATCTACTTCCCCGTGGGAATGCAAACATTACCTCAAGGATCCCATTCTTAAAGCATCAAGAAGAATTTGAGTTATGAAGGAACATGAGTTGAGGATGCAATGTTTATCTACCTAAAATTTGAATATTATCAAGATATGATGAACGAACAAATCATTCTTAAAAAAAATTAAATTTTGTCTACACATTAAATTAGTGATGGAATCAAACATGGACTACATCCTTTATTTGTTTGTTTTAGCAATTTGAGATTTTATTTTGTTCTCCAAATGGTAGCAAAGGAAATAAAAATATCATTTCATTGAAACCATTCAGCATATTTGCTATGTTTCTTCTTTTTTATTTTTGTTTATTGTGTTTATAACATAGGGTTCAGTAATATTCCTGTATTTGGGCATTAAATTTGTGAAAATTATAATTTTTTTACCAGAAAAGTTTTCTGTTTCAATATTCTACATTAATGAAATAAATACAAATATATGTTAATTGCATTCAGTTTTTATTTATTTACTTCAAATGAAAAAACTTATAATTCAATTTAACTAAGGATCTACTTAGTAGCATTTTTGTCTAATTGTTATTATATTCTTTCTTTAAACCCTTGTAATCCATTTCAATTTATTTGAATTTATGGTTTATTCAAATATTTAATTTGAAAGTCCTTGACCATTTGTTTGCCTGATTATGTTAACAATATCTACACTTTTTGGGTGTTGCAAGTATATATTTCTGATGATCTCCTATAGTGAATGTAAAAATTAAAAAAGATATTCTAATAGATGAAAGTAAGATAAACTATGACCATACCTTTTATTGAAAGCAAAAGCTAATAATGTGATTTTATTTAAAAAATAACTTGCACTGATAGAATGATAAGTCCAAATTATATAATATAAAATAAGATAATTGCTGAACTGAAACATATTATGAAACAATTACTTGAAAACAATAATTACTTGAAACACATAAAATTATTCAGCATGTACCTGACTACTGAGATGATTTATATTACTGATGACGGAAAGAAAGCAAAATAGAGGGGGTCTCTCTTTATTTCAAACGCATTCCATAAATTCAACAGCAAAACAAATCGTACTTGGGGAGTCGTCTGTATTGTTTAACAGGGTCGCCAATGGCAACCAAGTGCAATTCGCGAATTATACGCAGAAATCGGAGGTATAACCCACGAATCGAAATCGGGGTGTCTAATCGCGAATCGCAACCGATCCTGCCTCGTGAATAACGATTTTTGCTTTGATTCGCGAATTATCTGAGATCGACGATAATTCTCGTATTACATGGTATTGAGAATATGGGCGATAATGTCACATGTGTAACTCGTTATAAGAAAATTACCCGCTACATGCTCACTGGCAAAAGATGGTCATTTCACTGCTCTACATGCCATGTAAAATATGTAACATTATTTGAGTGGAGGCAACGGTAAATTACAACTTTCTTGTGGAAGAAAAGACGAGGCAATACACGAGTAAGACCCTAATTCATGGTAGAGACTTATACAATAACCCTCAACTTTCGCGATATTTAGGTTCCCCAAAAAACATCGCGAATGTCAAATCCTCTTTTAAATTTCGAAGTTATTTGCATATTCGAATCACATGCGAATGCCAACTTTACACTAGAGGATTCTTGAAGCATTGGAATGTCATTAACAATTTTGACTTTGGAAGTTGTTTCCAGGACACATTTTCGCTTCCGCTTACATTATCACTACGTTCGAAGAGGTTTTATTCCCGAATATTTTATTATGATTTCCCGAAGCTGCTCTTCAGTGAGGGTCATTACCAATGAGACGTTGCACAGATTCTGAATGCCTTTGCTGTTCACGTGGCCAAAACCCTTACCTCCAATTTGACGCAACCTGAATTGAATTATTTTAAGATTGTTTTGTTCTATTAATGTGATTGACATTTCCCCTTTGGTATTTTTGCAGCACGTGATACTTGAGGTCCGTTGCTGTCGAGTTCGTTTCCATATGACGCTGATAAATGAAATTAAATGTGCTCGCTTTCAAAGACAATATAGGATAATCAGAAGACCCACTCGCGAATGTTGAAGTCGCAAATGTTAAAACCGGTAGCATTTTGCAATCGCGAATGTTCGGAACTCACGAATAGTCAATTCGCGGATGTCGAGGGATTACTGTTCGAGTATTATTTGAGAGGAAATTTTTTCTACCTAGAAATAGATGTTATTCTCAAATTAGTGATCTAATGAGCGGCCCCTCATTTCTACAAGGAATGTCAGCTGCTTAGTCATAGTCAATTTCGGTTGTCATCTTACACCGCAATCAATTTCACTTGGGAAAGCGATACAAATACTTCGTAGGATTCTTTAAGTTTTAAAGGCACATCATGAAGAGGCTCATCATCGGATATGGGTAATCTATCGGCAGTGGACAGCGGCAAACGAATTCGAAATCTCAAAAGGCACATTTCACGTCCTTTTTACGAAAAAATACCTGTATACTCTGTGTTGGAAAGAGGATTAGCGGATGCCACGGTGCCAGGTTTCTGATCACTAAAGAAAGAAAATCCTCATACCATATACACAAGGACAGTACTTGAAATATCTGTGACTTCTTACATTAATCAATTTTTCATTGCATGAGGAGTCATAATGTTCCATTACGTGCCGTCTGTCAATCGGTCTTCTCTTGTGTGCACTCGAAGGCAGAGTATGTCACTCCGCCTCCCTCAACGGCGGAAAGTCCTCTTGCCGGGCCTCTGCGCTTCCTGTTTGTCCCGTCCTCCTCATCCGCATAGGCACTTCAGGTGGCGCCCCACTCTCACTCGCATATTACTTCTACTACATTATGATTCTCAGTTCCTATCTGCAATAACTGGGATGACGCATTTTGATTCATGATGAAATAAGAATGACGGAGAAATGGTGGAAAGAAGAGAGATCGAGAAAAACCTGCCGCGAACAGATACTAGCCACCCAAAATTTCCGCATTGGTAGAAAAGAATTTTAAAACCGTTACCGAGGGGTGAATTTATGCGTAAGTGAACTCGGCACTTGCTTGGGATCCGTGCAGGATACGAACCCACAATAATTTTTACCGAAGTTCCATACATTTCTAAAAATTTTTGAATATTATTTATTTTAAAATGGTTATAGTTATTTTTTAATACTCATTCGTTTAAAACGTATGCCTCTTAATGTTGGCGTTTTAAGATCATAACTAAGTTGACGAATACACAGGTGAATTTTGCCCCCTGATTGACAGGCAACCCACATTGCACCTATGTTTCACAGGTAGTGCACAATATTCTTTGCGTCAAAATTTGACCTACCAAACATAATGCATGTTAGGTAACCTAGAATCAGGAAAACAATATCACAAGTGTAACTTCATTATATAATACTTCTTACCACATGGTCATTGGCAAAAAAAATAATCTTCGATCTCGCTAAATGCCCAAAAAAATTTGTCGTATATATTCTGAGTTTGAATATGTAACAAATTCCAATACTTAGAAGACCCCATTGTTACGACAGGTTTTGGACGCCTTAAAATATTAATCCTCTTCTATCGATACTCAGAGGTGTAAAGTGCAGACTCGCCACTATACCCAATGTCCTCCCCAGCGTTTTACCACACACACGCACACAGAGTAATCTGCCGCTGGATGAGCGTTCGTGAGGCAACGAAGCCAGGATTACAGCGGCCCTTCAGCCTCCCTTCCCCTCCCCCGGGGGCGCGGTCGCCAGAGGTGCCCGCTGAGAGCCCGCGCGCTTTTAATGGGCGTGCTCTCGCGCGCGTGTAAACGCACTGAGGGACTCGCTGTGAACCGCGCGCGCCCCGCGTAATGGCGGAGCGAATGCGACGTCGTTCCGTAACTTTGCGCAGCGCGCGTGTGTTGGCGAATGAACACCTGTCGCGAGGCCTCTTCGGAGAAATGTTTTGCTGTTCCGCGTTGCAATGCGCTGCGTGAGCGAAGCGTCACATTACGCACTCTGTCGTGGTAAAGCTGGCTTTGCGACAAGAGTTTTTTCCATCTGGTTCACATCGATTAACCAAGTAAATGATCTATTTATTTGAATTAGAACAGTCGAACAGGTGCATTACAATTGGAATTAGGTCTTCAACATGATAAATTTGTCAAAATAAAATGAACGATTAGAAAAGGGAGGAAACGCAGTTCAAATTCAGATAAACGGCCGAATAATGGCATGACGTCTAAGAGGGAGCACTATAATTATGGATGAAAAATTGTATAACGTCTGTAAAGGAGTATGCCACATCAGTATATCTCTGTCGGTCGTTTTGAGGCGAATTACGAACCACGTTCGCTTACTAAGTTAAAAATGCAAAATTGAAACATACTTCATATCCAGGCATTATAGTGAGAATATTTAGGGAGTATTAAGAATAAGTCTGCTAATCTAAATCAATGTTAATTTTCGATGATACGCACCAAAAATTGCAAACACAAAAGGTGCATCGAATACAGCTAAGATACTGTCAAGACTTTTCAGTAAGAATTATTTTTGTAGGTATTATGTATTAATCGAGATACATACATTCTCTGAAATTTTAAAAATTACACATAAAGTACCTTAACTTATTACATAATTTAATAACCTAGGAGTTGATGCGACTGCAAATTATTCGAAAACAATTTTGAAAAACAACATTTAATTGACATCAACCTCCTCAGTTTAAATTATTAGACATTTTCTGCCAGAAAAACTAAATGTTCGTTTGTAAAAAAGATAATTCTGTTCAATAAGATAGTTCTGTCTGAGTAATTACGGCTTTTACTTTCCCGTATACGTACGTATATACGGAGTAATATAGGTAATCTAAGGAAAGTTACGTAATGGTGCGGAAAATCGACTTCGAGATTTCAAGAGAAATACACGTTTTTGGGTCCTCTGATCCCAAAAAAATGGTTCTTTTCAAAACGGCCGGCCGGCCGTCCATCCATCTGTTCGTCCGTCTCTCCGTCTGTCTGTCCGTCCGTCTGTAAGTCTATGAACAACACTAACGCCTAACACAATAAGTACGATTTCTTCCAAAATGAATATCCCCCAGTCGATTGGTTCCACACGAGGTGCCGCAATTTTGAAAAACATTCTTCATCATTTGCGGATACTTTACATAAAGCACCCCGGACATTTTCAAAATTTTCTCAAAAATGGCTCCAAATTTTTTCTTAATGTTTTTAATGTATATTTCTGAATATTTTAGCAGTTCACTGGCAATATGGCGCGAAATGTTTGCTATTATAAAAAAAATTACAAAAACAAGATTTTCTCCAAAACTGCTTCAAATTTTTTTCTTTGAACTTTTGGTAAGAATAGTGTCTAATGTACTCTAGGAGATGACTTGAACGCCATATTGCTCTATTCATTTCTTTTTTCAAAACTTAGAAAAATGTATTTTTTTTAAATTATCTCTCACGTTGGTAGTATTTACATTAGCGACTATTTGTTCACATTATTATATTTACGAGTACATGTGCTTTTAATATGTCCAGTAAAGTTTCTCGAGAACTAAACCGTTTTCTGTGAAAACTAGCTCAAAATTCCGCATTTTCAGAAGCGCTTTAAACGCCATTTTCTCATAAATACCTCCAAATTGTTTCTTCAACCTTTTCGAAAGGATAGTGATAATTGCACTCTTTAACATAATGTAACGTCATTTTGGGGTATTTTTGTTTTTGCAAAACTTACATAAATGTAATTTTTTTAAAGGTCTGTCAAATCTTTAATACGGACATTACCAGCAATTGGTAAACACGGTTTTATTTGTAAGTTAAAATTCTTTAAATGACTTCAAGTGAAGTGTTTCGAAAACTCAAAAATGTTCTGTGGAAAAGAGCTTTAAATTTCACATTTCTAGTAGCGCTTTAACGCCATTTCCTTAAAAACGGCTTCAAATGTTTCAAAGTAAATTGCCATTTAGGACGAGTTTTAATTGTTCTTTAATATTATAAAATTAATATTTCGGTTCTATTATTACGAAACCAAACAATTAAGAAAGTGTCAAAGAAATGTACTTTGGGCGGCGATAGCTGGCAGCTGTCACGTGTATATGGCAATTCCAAATAGGTGGCTCAGACCCAAAGAAATAGAAAACTAATATGGGAAAATCTGTGCCATTTTGTAGCACCACTAGTTTAATGACTTGTGTTATGTTCCGAAGAAAAACAATAAATCATAGAGATTTACACATTTTTTCAATAAATACCAGTTCCTGGACACTCCGTTTTTGAGAAAAGTTTGAAAATATCTGGGAGGCTTCATGTAATGTACCCCCAAATTTTGAAGAATATTTTTCAAAATCTCAAAGCTTTGACTCAAACCAGATCGACCGGGGAATATCCATTTTGGAAGAAATAGTACGCATGGTTAAGGCGCTAGCAGTGTTCACAGACGGACGGACGGACAGACAGACAGACGGACGTTTCCTTTCAATTGGTTTTTTCGATATCAACGACCCACAAAACCGGGTTTCCTGCTACACCGTGTGTTAAGGGATTTTTTTCTTAATTTAGCAACTGGTTTTATCCACTTTTTCGTTATTACGGCCCGGCAATGAATTTTTTCCGCCGAAAATTTGCCATTTTTTTCGCGCAGCATTACATAAGTTTCCCTAAACTACGTATATCACTCCGTGTATACGTACCTATACGGGAAAGTAAAAATATTGAATGAATAATGCAAAATTGGTAGAATATCTTATCCTGAAATTATTCCTGCCAAATTGCACCGAAACTATCCACAAACGTCAAGAATTACCTCGGACTAAACACCAGAAAATGTCCTCTTGAATACGAAGGACACAAGCTGCCAGGTCACCACTGCTTATTATTCCACATCCCTCCGAAAAAAGTAGAGCTTCCCTTAGGTAAACCCCAAGGTCCCACGTCTCTTTCCTCATTCCACCCGCGAAGTTTGTGCCTCCCCTCTTCCTCTCTCCTTCTCCCCTCTCTCTCTCTCACACACACACACATACACACACACTCCCATCTTCTGGGACCCAACCCAAGGACTCCGAGGCAGAATCAACTCCAACCTCTCTCATCTCGTTGCATCAGCAGCCGCTTTCCTACAATTCGCAACCCTCAGTTATTTCTCGTTCCGACCATCCAGCCCGAACTACACTTATGCAAATGGCGAAATGTTTTCTGCCCGTGTCTTATCCTTTTTACTCATCCGAAGAGCTCAGATGTGTGCTCAAATGAATGTAAATTCCAAAATGCATTGTAAAATTTATACATATAATATAGAAAATTACATGATTAAATCTGTTGTTACGAAAAGACTGGTAATTAAAATAAATGAATTGAATCGAAAACTTACGTTTATCATACCAAGAGTGGAAATTGATCTTCCTGCAGAATACAGTGCGCTGTGACGCCAGATTTTTCGCTTATCATCATGAACCTCATAGTCTCTTGAGATGTGTTCATTTCCAATATATTGTTTTATTGAAAACTTACCGATTTGGAATCCAACGTTTGAAAACATATTCAGAAATATTAGCTCCTGGGTAAGTTAGTATCAGTGCTGGGGAACTGGGACTGGTTTGCTTCAATGAATAATTTTTAATTTTTTATGCATCTCCTGTTAATAAGTAAATTAAATCTATGAAAACTACCTTTGAAAGTAGCAAAACAAATGAGAGATATCTACAAATACGTTCTTAACTGTGTTTAGTAATGGGGCCTTTTCTTCGTAAGTGTGAATAAAAATCTAAGAAAAATGGTTCTATTTTGTGATGATGGTTGGCAAACAGAGAATTGGGCTGGTTGATACTCTGCCAACCGACCCCAATTGAAAATGCCAACCAGCCGCGTTCGCGATTTTTCATTAAAGATGGCTATAGAGGTGACCAAGGAACTCAAAACTCAAACTATTGGAAATGCGCTGCATTCCGAAAATGTTCCTCTTCTTAGTGTCACTAGCTACTACTCAACAACTACACACATTTTTTAAATAAAGCATGGTATCAATTAAATATCTAAAATTGAGGAACATATGAGGAGCCCTGAGAAAGAAATCTCTGGGTAACCCGCTATACAACTTTTCATATAATAAGCAAAAGTTACATTATTTATTCGTTGAATATTGTAAAAAATGTGTTATCCTGTCGAGGAACAGAATGTCCTTAATATTTTAATAGTTGAAATTGAAAAAAATTGTCAATAATTAGGTTTGAAAATATTCGAGGAGACACAGCGTTTTCACGGTTTGGAAGGTTTCAATCTTATGCAAGAAAAACACTAGATATTTCCCCGAAATAGGAAGATTAATTGACTGATCAGTGATTCCGGGCGCGACAAATGCTATGACCTTTATTCCCGTAAGTGCAGTATATGTTTTATCGCGGGAGGTGGCGGTGATCTTTCTCCGCTGGATGGTGAGTACCGGTGCCCAACTACACGTCGGCTAGTGGGGTTTTTCCCAACCAACTATCACCCAACAGGGGGGCACCGAACAAGCGGGCCAAGCCCTAACCTCCCGTCATGTCTCCCGATATGTGTGATAGTGCAGTACGCGTAAGTGTACCTGTGTATACGTAAGGGGTGGAGAATAGGACAAGGAAGAGGAAGGAAAGATCACGCGCTGTCCTTGCCCTCCCCGTCTGTTAGGGTACTGCTCCCGCATTCGCCTGGTGTTAATCGGAGAAATCACGGAAAACTACCGATCAGAGCAGCCTGCCATTAGACTGCAGCAGAATTCGACCTAGCCATGTGCCGACTAGCTAGTGTAAAAAATCATGCTACCGTCGGGACTCGAACCCTCGGACCTCGCAAGCATAGGCCCTGCAGGGATCCAAATAGGAAGGAAGCATTTTCCTACAAAATGATGGTGGCTAATGGACAGAAACGCATGCAGAAATAAATATGGTTCATACAGGGCGAAAATCTAGAGAATACAAAGATGAATCAGATGTGAGTAAACATAACGCCAATGATGCAGAACGTATCTATATGATAGATTCTAGTTGTAAGTCTTCAGAACATGGAAAAACGTTGGACGGAAATGAAACCACAGAAAATGTGTTGACATTTCAAATAAATAAATAAATAAATATTGTAAACGTATTTTTTATTTCTAATAATGTATAAAATGCAATTGTCACATTATGAGATATTAGAATAGGAATCAGATTGTGTATTAAATACAAGGAGTTTCCTTTATCATAAGTACAGAATCAATCTTAAGTGAAAGTATTTTATGCCATTTAAAAGTAGATACTTATGTCATACTGATACCAACACTCCTCTTATTATTACAAGGACACTATTGCATATGTAATAATGCCTTTGTAATAATAAGAGGAGTATACATCTAATATAATATCTTCATATCCTTCAAATATTTTTCTGAACAAAATTCGAATTACAAAGGAAAAATCACGAGTCAAGAAAACGTAAACTAGATGAGTAGTGGATTTTTCTTTTATACGCATTGACTGGTGCTTAATGATTCATTTAGGTATACTTCCTGTCGCTCTGGAATATTAAGTATTATCCATTTGGAAATTATAAGAGAAGAAAAAATCACCAAACAAAAGCACATGGATTTTAGAAATATTATAAAGACTACATGGAACAGAGGACCTTGGGAGAAAGTTTTTGACACGTCTGAATAAATATCTTTCCTGGCGTAACGTTTCATTTAAATTATACCATTAATACATTTTTGTAATATTTGCTGTGTAGAAAATGGAAGAAGGAATTTGAATACGAAACAATCTGAATAATTGAGAGACGAGAAATAAAAGAAAATGGCTTGACTGGAATTTTAGATGTATTCGACAATTCAAGTATTGTGAACTTGAGATACGTACAACGTGCCGGTACTCAAGTCTTTCAGCTGCGATCGACGCTACCCCATGTTTGCCGGTACAGAGAAGGGGGAACTAAACATTTTGGCGCAGGTGGTCCTAGACGTCTTCTTCTGACTTTCCAGCATTAGGCAAACTGCCTGTTGCAGCTTCTCTATATTTTCTGTGGCCCTCCCACATTCCTTTTTGTTCGAGGTCACGGTTGGTCTTGGAAGTCTATATTGAAACACACCGTAAAGATATTCTTTACACTCTTCTTTGAATTTTAAACCTTTTTACAATTAGTGGCTGCGTTTGCAGTTCTACTTGATGACTTCATTTCGTACACTGTCTTCTCGAGTGTATCCTATTATGGACTTGAGAAATTTACCTGTCCTATATTTATTAGAACCTGTTTCTTTGGCACTCAGAATTCGGAACCATACAATAGGGGTTTCTCACATCTTCTTTGTCCTCTAGGATTTTTTAAATTGTGCTACAAGTCCTTTGATAGCAACATAGCTTTTGTTGATTATATATTTTCCTTCAGCAATTAATCTTATTTGTAGCGGCACGCTATTTTTAATATTTTTTAAATTTCACAAATAACTGTCGATGCGAGGCGTCCACCTCCCGCAGCCGCCAGCCGGGTCGGCGGGCCCCCTCCGCTAATGAAAGGGATGACAGCACGCGCCCCTCTAAAGTTTATGGCCATCGTCCGCGAGTCGACCCTCATCCCGTCACGCACCCGGGCGCCGAAGAAGAGATTAGAGACGTGTGCCGATCCCGCCGTTCCGGGTATCATGCGCACTGAGTACCCTGGCCGTCCTTCGCAGCTTTCTCCGGGGGTCCCAACGGACATTCCGCGTACCCTTTACTGACCTACTTCCGAAGTCAGACGGAGAGCGTTTTCCAGACAGAGATAGGGCTACGGAAAATTCCTAGAATCACCGGACCTGATTGGCCGAGGACAAAATTACGGCGTAGTAGCACTTAGCCAATCAGGGGCAAAATTCCGTGGGGTGGGAGCGATTTTGGGGCACTTTTGAATTTTCGGAGTGGCGGAACGAGGAAACCTCCACGCTAGCGGCGTAAGGGAGAATATCACTTCTTCTTGTTCGATTGAGCTGGGGGGGGCGAGCGCCGCGGAGCGAGTAACAGCTCCGGCGCCGCGTTCGAACACTACGTGTACTCGACTTGTCTTGGGTGGCGAGCGCCGCGGAGTAAGTGATAGCTCCGGCGCCGCGTTCGAGGGAGAATTATTATTTTGGGACTTAGTTCGTGGACTCTGAGCCCTGCCGTGGGCAGTGACCGGTGACTAGTTTTCTCCGAGATTCGTGATCGTGAAAACTCCAGAGAACTTTCCGTAAGAACTGCTGATTTGTGTGAACGGAATTCGCGATCATTCACGATCCGGGCCAGCTGACCGTCGCCGCCGCCGCCGTCACCGCCGCAGCCGCTGTCGCCGCCGCCGCTCCTTTGGTAGCTATTGTGGAAGGACGTTTCTCGGCCTGGCAGGGCCATCTCAGCCGCCGACCCAGACGGAGAGAAGCCGACGCTGCCGCCGCCGCCGCCGAGGGCCGCCTACACGCCGCCCCATTCAGGCATAAACTTCGGTCAACGACCGCCAAAGAACTATTGTGCATTGCTGTGCCGCGCTTAGGCACTTGTTTCCTCATTATTGTCAGCCAGAAGGCGAATGGCCTAGAGTTTGTTGGGGCCTGTAAAGGAATTTGATTGTAATTCTCGTTCTTTATTTTTTTTTAGATTTAAGTTTTATCTCATTTTTTCTTTCGTTTCTAACTGAGCTCATCAGGTAGGGCCTTTCTTAACTCTTTGAATCACTGTAACTTCCCCGGCCTATTATTAGGCGGGAATAAACCTTTTTATTTGCTTTACCAACCACTGAATTGTTTCTGTAGTTAGCAAACGCCTTACGACTCCTTCCATCCGAGTTAGATTCTAAGCAGGTGACAAAGTTGGCCGACTGAGCTAGGCCCGGGCCGCCCTCGTTGACTTCGGCGCACACCCACGCCGCCGGAGCTCGACGCTGTGGTTGACAATCGACGCCACCGTGTGGCTCGATAACGAACCTTGGGTGTGACATATTACATCTATATACATTTGATTATTGATAAAGAGTATATATATATATTGAAACGATAATGATAATACGGTTCGTATTAAAGATGCAGCGGCCGACACTGATCAGAGGCGGCCGGCACTGTTTGAATTCAGCGGTAGTGCTGACCGCTTCGGCTGACCCGTTCGGAACGACTGAGGGGAGTCGGCGAGCGAGGGGCGCGCGCAGGGGGCGCGAGAATACAGGCAGAGAGAGAGAGAGAGCATGCCTGACCACGAGAGGGGAACGACATGGTGGACAAACGCGAAAGTAACCGTGAAATCATCTGTGTGTAAATCTAAATTCATCGTAAACGAAAATTAACTTTAAGTAAAGAAGAGCAGTGTAGATTAATGGTTAGACCCCAGGTGAAGTATTGAAGAGTGAAAAGTGAGTAAATATTGTTGATAATAGGCAAATAGTTGGTCGATACGTGAATACCGAGGTTAATACGGGAAAAGTGGACACAGTGAACTGCAATAGTGTGAATAAGAAGATGGATTGTAAATATCGGAGCTAAAGGGATTAGGAATAACTGCGAGGCACTATCATAATTTACATCAACAACGCTTTAACGTGTGTGTAATGAATAGCGACAAATGAAATCAAGTGTGCGAGCGGAATTCAAAGACAAATAAGGTTATTATGAATAAATAAACTAGTGCATTTGATATGTCGCATGCGAGTGATATTCTGGAAGACGATCAGAGAGTGCTGTGTATGGCGTGTTCGCGGCCATCGAGAAGCGTCGGTGGGCGTGGGAAACCGGCGGGCAGCCAGGTACTGCCGCAAAACGAACCGCACAAGGTCACGGGGCGGCGATATAAACGCGACGCGTCAGGCCTTGATAGCAGCATCAGCCAGCGAGGGTCAACACACGTACGACAAATTGTAAGACTGTTCATGAGCATAACTCATTCACTTCAAGGGACGTATGAAAAGCAGATAGGAGGTATTGAGAAATGGTTGAGAGTACCACATCGGATTGTAGGAAACATTAGTTCAGCGTGGATTATTATGGGAGGGCTGAAGATAAAGATTAATGAGTTGCCCAATTCACATATCACTAGTTAAGTAAAATTATTTGTAATTATTGGGATCAGCATCATTTTATCACTGAAAAGGAGCTCCTGCAAAGAAACTAAATAAAAACTGAGAGACATAAAGAGTAACATTGATGAGAAATCAAACTAAATAGAATCATTAAGTAGGATCAATAAGTAATATTTAGAACTAAGAGTGTTTGGAACTGTTATTTTTTGTGTTATTGAAATAAAGTGTTTCATGTGTTGCATCAAAATGTGTGTATTTCCAATGGATGTAAGTACCCCGAGCCTGTCCCCTTTATCATTCCGGTACGTCACACACATTTGTGTATATATATACACATACACTTGTTCTAGGCGGCTATATCAGGTTACTAAGTTAGGACTAAGATAGGGTACAATCTTAATCTTTAATAGAAAACCATCGTTTTTACTTTCCCGTATACGCACGTATACACGGAGTGATATACGTAGTATAGGAAACATATGTAATGCTGAAAAAAGGCGAATTTCGGCGGAAAAAAATTCATTGCCGGGCCATGATAACAAAAAGTCGATAAAACAGTTGCTAAATTAAGAAAAATAATCCCCTAACACGTGGTGTAGCCAGAAACTCTATTTTGTGTGTTCTTGATATCGAAAAACAATTTGAAAGGAAAACGTCCGCCTGTCCGTCCGTCCGGCTGTCCGTCCGTCTGTGAACACTGCTAGCGCCTAAACTATACGTACGATTTCTTCCAAAATGGATATTCCACGGTCGATCAGGTTCTAGTCGAAGCTTTGACATTTTGAAAAGAATTGGGGTAGTTTACAATGAAGCCCCCCGGACAGTGAAAGTTTGAATTTTTTCGGCGTCTTCCTCCAACTACAAAATTGAAGATAGAGATTATTCTTCAAATAAATGTGTTCTCCAAAGTGAGTTCTTTGTTAAAGGTCATGTACATAGTTTTGACAATTTTAGTAGTTTTCGCACAATATTGCGTGCAATATGTGCAATTTTAGAAAATTAAAATAACTAGATTTTCTCAAAAACGGCTCCAAATTATTTCTTTAAACTTTTGGTAGGTATAGTGCCTAATGTATTTTATAAGATGACAAAAACGCCATATTGTTATATTCTTTCATTTTTTCAAAAATTGCAAAAATGTAATTTTTGACTTGTCTCTCACGACGTTAATATTTACACTAGCGGCGAATTGTTCACAATTATTATATTTATGAGTACATGTGCTTTAAACAATGTCAAGTAAAGTTTATCGAAAACGTAACCATTTTCTGTGAAAACTAGCTCAAATTTCCGCATTTTCAGAAACGCTGAAACGCCATTTTCTCATAAATGGCTAAAAAATCTCTTCAAACTTTTCGATCGAATAGTGCTAATGGCACTCGTTAATATGACGTAAAGTTTATTTTGAGTTATTTTTTTGTTTTTTCAAAAATTACACATATGTAATTCTTTAAAGGATCTCTCACATCTTAATATTCACATTACCAGCAATTTGTAAACATTATTATATTTGGGAGTGTAAGTGCTTCAAAGAACTTCAAATAAAGTATTTTGAAAAACTCAAAAATTTTCTGTGAAAATGAGCTTCAAATTTCGCATTTTTAGTAGCGCTAAACGCAATTTTCTTTAACGGTACGTAATTTTTAAAAGAAAAATTGCCATTTAGGGCTAGGTTTTTGTGTTCTTTAATATTCTAAAATTAATATTTTTGTTCTACCAATAGGAAACCGAAAAATTATGAAAATGACAAAAAAATGTACTTTTGGCGGTGATAGATGGTAGCTTGCAAGAAAGAGTATGTGGCAATTCCGAATAGCTAGCGAAGACCCAAAGAAATAGAAAACTAATACGAGGAAGTCTGTGCCATTCTGTAGCACCACTAGTTATCTTATTTGTTGATATTTTCCTGTTATATTTAAGACCTAGATTATTTAATTTGCAAACAGCCATTTGTTTTTTCGTTTTCCTTGTTTTGTATGATGACTTGGTCATCTGCACATAGAACTGTTTTACTACTGGTTTGAGCTCTTTAATTTAGACCAGAATGTGTTTCATGCTTTAATTCTGGGAGTAGATTATCTACACATATATTAAGTAGGGTGGGAAAAAGTGGCCAAGAAAGTGGAGTCTTTATGTACATATTTCAAAAAGTAATCGCGCAAAATGCCCAGAGTAGGTAACGATGACGTGGAAAGGGAATGAAAAGACATCACGTCTGGACTCTAAGAGGTGACAGTGATAATGGCGCGCGCATTGAGCAGCTCGCTTGACACCTCGTTTGCGAAAGCGCCTCTCACTACAGAATCCTGAGCTGAACGAGAGACAGCGGCGTTTCGTATGCTCTCTGCGCTCTTCCTCGCGTCCCGTTTGATTTTGTTTGGTCATCTCTTCTAGTGTTCAAGAAAAGTCCTGTTTTAATTTGGTTCTCTTGGGAGTAGGCAAGGTAGACTTTGCCTACCCTGATAAATACACTATGTACTAGTTTAGTACAACGTGTTTATTACATATTTTAAATTACTCTCACAGTTTGTGTGAGTTTCTTCATCTGGAAATATAAAATGAACTTTTGATTATCGAGCCATAAGCACGCGTTTCATAAGCACATTTTACTGGATGAGTTGACTGAGGGAAGCCATTGTTTCCACTGCAGCGAATCTGACCGGGAGGTCCTAGGGTTTGAGTACCGACAGTGCACAGCGTGCTAAATGGCATATCTAGACGAAACTAGATCCTCTTACTTTTTTATAAGTAAATTTGACAATCGATATTGACAAATGAGATTTGAGAGCGAATTTATTTGCTGGCATTGCCTTCATGATAGCCTTTTAGTCCTATTTCAAAGAAAGTGTTACGCGAGTGAGTCCCCGGCAACCGCTCAAAGAACTGCACGATTTCAATTCTCAACGAAAGGAAAATGCGAAGCTCTGCGATACGGAAGGTGTTTAGTCAAGCAAATACTTGTCTCCAGTAGTAATTTTAAACAATCACTTTTCTTGGAAATGGATGTTCGCGCGAGTATGTATTTTACGTTTTCCCGACTTACTAGTACGTATGTTCAACTATGTGGATTAAAGAGTATTACAGATAAAATACGCCATTACATAGTTGCGTATGTGTACTTCACGACGCTCCTAGGGTACTTTACAAGGTTCCAAGTTTAAATATGTCCTGATAAAAAAATTGTGTTAAATTTTAGGCAACGGTGCGCGTCACGTACCAACCACAAAATACTCAAGAATTTAAAGTTATTAAACCACTCAAAATCATTCCCACATGAACAGCAGAAGAGTAAGCAATTTAAGACCTTAAATCAACTTGTACGTAAACATACTAAACTTTACTAAACACCAACCAAACCTACCTACCATACCCACCGAATCTCCTTCACAGCATGCAACGAAGGAGACATCAAGCTGAACTACCGTCCTGTTCTGAAGGATACGATAGATTTACAAGGATGAGAAGCAATAAGTGAGAAATGCTTCAAAGATATTTCGAAAACATTTATGTCAAATTTTTCAGTTGTTGGCGCATCGAAAGAGCTAGAACTAGAGCAACAAAAATTAATAGACATGAGAAATGACAGCCTTTCTCCTGCCTAATTCACTGACTTTACTCATTTTACAAGAAACCATTTACGGATATTTAAGGCGATATTTGAATAGGAAGGAATAGAAATTATAAAGATTTGTAAAAAAGTAGAAAAACGTATCCTTGTTGATATTGCAAAACGATTTCTTAAAATGCCCTGAAAAATGTAAAATATTCACAGAAGATATCAGTCGCCGTTTTGAAAAACAATACTGTAGGATTATATCTGATTACCCAGTGTATTCTTAAGCATTCAAAGATAACGCCTTACGTTTTTTTGTAATCGTCTCCTACATTATTTCAGTAGCATACCTTTCCTTTGCGGGTCTTACATGCAACACAATCCTTATAAATGATGTCTCTGAAGAGAGAGAATTTCAACGGATACGTGACGAATTGCTCTCTAACTTTAAAAATATGAAGGATTTCTTTAAAACAAAACGCATCTAAACATTCATGTCAAATGCAACCCGCAACATTTGACAATGTTTTCGAATCTATATCGTCAATAACTCCTAAACAAAGCGTTCTAGAGCCTTAAAGAAACGTTTTTCACACCATAATCTAAATAGAGACATTCATGTACATTAAATTATATTTTCGGTTCGGTTCTACATTTTCGATACTATCAATGCCACCGAATATTCTGCCCCTGTCACAAAAATCATTTTTGTGATAGGCTTAGATTGGCTTAGACATGGATGAAATACTGTTTTAGATTTCTCCATTTTATATTTACGCTTTCTGTATACACCGTGCTTTGTGCAGTCTGACGAGGTTTATTTGCATAATCAATAATTCAAGATTGCTCTTAATAATTCAAGAGTTGCAAGTACTATTATAGTTGATTGATGCCTATGAAGAGTGTATCTAATGCGTGTAGTGAAACATTCAATTAACGTTTTGCCGTGGTCTGTATGTGCTGTGTATCCAATTGTGGAGGGACGTGGGTGTATAGTGAAGAGTGAAGTCTGTGTTTGTGTTTTACCTGTACCAATATTCGTTATCAGAAGTTGATATCCGATGAAATTTGTAAGTCAGCGGGTGCAGACACGCAGCTTTCTCAAAAGTAAAATTTTTTTGTGACGCTCACTAAAAAATAAAAGTTAACTGTCAAAGAATATTGAATAATTACTTTAAATGTTGTTTTCAAAGAAGGGTTGGAAATTGCTCCAAGAACACTCTCCACAATACTCAATAAATCTTTATTGATAATTTCTTTAAACATCAATTGCATAATTTTTTTACATTTATTTGATATTCTGTTAGTACATTGCAAGTTACCTTTATATATTTTTAAGCAATAAACACGTTTCGTTCAGAACTTTTACTCTTAGAATGGAAATAGATGGATAGGGCTGGGGTTTTAACATGCGAGAGTACGCGGATTTGGTAGGGGAAAACTTGTGCTATGGCACAACACAAAGAACAAACCCAACTTTTTAAATTAGCTAAAGTAAAATAGATTAAAATATATGAAAAACAAATTTCAAAACGCGCTAGACTGCAATACTATGTGAATTAATTTCAAAAAGCAACTAAATTCAAAATTATAGAAAGAATAGAGCAAGTCACTCAACAACTGCCAACGATCGCAGTCCAAACGCACGATTTAAATGTTGGCTTAATTAAAAACCTTTTTCTAATATTTTTGTGGCTATGAAGTAAAGCAAAAAGCTAGCTCTCAAGGAAAATTGACTAATTTCTTTAAAAGTTGTTTTTAAAGAAGTATGAATTGTTCCAAGGACAACTCTCTACAATGCTGAACAAACGTTTATTGAAAATTGTTTCCAACATCAATTGCACAGTTATTTTTGTTTGATATTCTGTAAGTACATTAAAAGTTACATTTATACATTTTTAAACAAATAAACACGTTTTACTAACAACGTTTCTTCTTAATGGAAAGGACAGACAAATTAATAGGGAAAGAGTGGGGTTGTGGCGCGCTGCCTAAGGAATACGCTGAAGTCAGTCAGCTCCGAGGGTGGCCCGTCACAGGGTTAACAAGCGAGAGTTCTAGCACGGGACGCTAGTTCTATTATTTGATATTTTAATACATAGATCAGTTCATTGAACTATTCTTATGGCTTAATAAATACATCTTAACCTAACTTAATACTAATACATAGAGTGAGGAAACCATGATGGCACCTCATCATCATTATCTCCTGTATTATTTCAGTAGTATACCTTTCCGTTGCGGCTCTCACACGCAACCAATATCTATAGATGAGGTCTCTAAAGAAAGCGAAGTTCACGTAGGCGTGACTAATTGCACTTTGACTGTAAAAATATGATGAATTTGTTTAAACAAACACATCTAAATATCCAAGTCAAATGCAACCCGCATAACTTGTCTAAGTTTTCATCAAATAACTCGTAAACAAAGCGTTCTAGGGCTTTGAAAACTAAAACTTAGTGAAACGTTTTTCACACCATAATCTAAAAGATGAGATATTCTTCGACATTCAATTAAATTTTCGGTTCCGCACTTCAGTACTATCAAGGCCACCTCAATATTTCAGCCCTTGATGCTGGTAACCATTCTTGTGACGACACGCATAGAAGACTTAGATTCCTCAATTTTATATTTACGCTTTCTGTATACCCCGTGGTTTATGCAAATGAACCTCGTCAGACTGCAACATTATTAATTCAAGATTTGCTCTCCAGCAACAACTAGAAGTAGTTACCTATGAAGATTGTTTCTTATGCGTGTAGTGAAACTATTCGATTAACGTTTTGCCGTGGTCTGTAAGTGTTGTGTACTTAATTGCGAAGTAATGTGGATGGACAGTGAAGAGTTATGACTGTGTTTGTGTTTTATACGTACTAGTAATATTTTCGTCATCATTCGATGTAAGTTTCAATTCAGCGTTTCAGATACGTATACTCTTTCTCAAAAGTAAAAAGCTAATATTTTTGTGACTATCACGAAAAGATAAAAACTAACTGACAAAGGTTATTGAATAATTACTACAAATGGTGTCTTTAAGGAAGTGTTGTGAATAGTTCCAAGAAAATTCTTCATGATATTGAAGATATATTTACTGAAAATTTCTTTTTGTATACCATCATTATAAACGACCCTTTTCGATACCCCGAATCGTGCATAATCCAGTATTTTATCGCACGCTACATGACGTCATCGCCATTATTAAACGCGACATGACGTCATGACGAACTTCATGACGAACTGTTCACAGAAACAATATAAACACCACAACATGGCTTCACGAACAAAATAAATATTTCTACAAATATATTACTCTACCTTCATTAAGAGATATTTCTCAACATCTGCTTCCACTAAAATTTTCCTCACATCATCTTTCGAAAATATCATAGATTTTTCTGCTTCATAGCCGACATTAGCTTATTTCATATATAACTGAACTTTGTTATAAGCAGAGATGTCATTTCCATCTTTAATTTTCAGCATAGTTTTCAATTTTGAATGACTGCACCACAAAGATGATGCCTTACATACTGCAGACTTCAAAATAACATAAATTAGAAAATGAGAACTCGACACTAGTATTAATCATGAAAAGTATGACAAACTTACCAACTCAGATATATATGCCAGAACAACTGTCTCGCATATAATATTTACATTATTTGTTTCCATCCACTTCCTAAATTTTATATATTCCTTCTCATACAATGCACTCGACTTTTTAGGTATTAAACTTTCTTCTGCCTTCGAGGCTTTTTCTAAAACTACCATTGGTAACGACGCCATCTTTCATTCGAATGCGCGCGTGAATCGGCTCTCCACTGTCACAGTTGTGACGTCATAATACCAACGTCCATGTTGCCAACTATAAACTTTACACTTACTTCATTTCATTTATAACATTATAATGATGTTATACAAAAATAGCGTATGCAACTCGTTTATATGTTCCTTTTTTGCACTCATAAGAAAATAGTCTATTACTAAACTCACTCTCCTTCGTCGTTCGTTTAGTAATAGACTATTTTCTTATTCGTGCAAAAAAGGTCAACATTATAAACTAATTACATAAACTACTATTTAAACATCAATTGCATTATTTTTTATTTTTATCTGTTATTGTGTTTTATTACATTGCAAGTTACCTTTTATATATTGAAACAAATAAAAACGTTTCCTTAACTACTTTTCTCTTAGAATGGAAAGGATAGGGATGAGTGTGGGGTCTAACATGCGAGAGTTCTCGCACGGGTACGGGGAGGTAGTAGGGGAAAACTTGTAGGGTAGGGATAGCTAAATTAAAATAGCTCGAAATAAATGAAAAACAGAAATCAAAACGCGCTAGCACAGAATACTACGTGAATTAATTTTAAAAAACAACTACATTGAAAATTATAGAAAGAATAGCACAAGTCACTCCACAGCCGCCAACGATCCAAACACACAATTTAAATGTTGGCAATATATGGAAGTATGTTCATCAACGCGCAGCAGCAAACTCATATGGTAATAATACACCGTTTGATATTAAACTCAAAGTGTCGGTTCGTTAAGATATTCAATATGCAAACATCGTTTGAGCAACATTCCCATTTACCGAAGTGAGTCGTCTAAACCTCCTAAATTGTTTTTCTACTCCCACTGTATAACGCTATCTTTGGATGGCTGCAACCAGTTGCATAATGATGGTTATTTCAGTTTTCATTATGATACAGATTCTTGACCAATCACAGAGACGCTTACAAACCAAGTATTGTCACTTCATTAATCAGTGAGAATCGTTGCAGTAAATGTTTTGTTCGAGTGTGTATATTAAAATTGCATTTAATTTGTATTAAGCTTCTCAATCTTAATTTATTTTATTAGTAATAATGCTTACGTGAAATATTGTTAAAAATAAATTGGATCGTAATTTCACTTTGATCTTATTTGACTAGCGCAGTGGTAGTTATTGAAGAGAACTTTCAGTGAGGTTAAAAGATCTGAACGCAAGTCATTTTGCGTTATTTGCTGCTGCTGTGTGGTTGTACTTCAGAAGTTCCTTTCCTTCTTAATGGAAAGAATAGACAAATGGATAGGGAGAGGGTGGGGTTTAACATGCGAGAGTTCTCGCACGGGTATGCTAGTATACTCTATTCTATAAATGAATACAATTTACAAAATATAGAAATGAATATTTGTTTTGGATACGAGTGGAGTGAGCAGGGTTTTTACAGAGGTTGAATGAAGTAAACTTTTGGATGTGGTGGATATTGGAGAAGAAGTGATAGGATATGTAGGCAACGATGGGAATATGGGATCAAGATTGAATTCATTGTATAATTGGTGGTTTGAAATGAACAAGGGTGCATTGGCACTGGTGCGAAGGAATTGGTTCTGGACTATTGGTATTTTACTGATGTTTGATTTTTTCGGCATTGATCCATACTGGGCAGGGATAGAGAAGTGTAGGTCTGATTATTGTGTTGTTATATTATTGTTATACTATATGGGAGATATTGATTCCTGTTAATTAGTGTTTTTAGTTGGAGCAGTTTGATTTTAGTCTGTGTTATTTTGGTGTCTATGTATTGTTTCCAGTTCAGTTTGGAGTCCATGTGCAGTTCTAAATATTTATAGGTTTATTATGGCGTAATGAAAAAATTGAAGTGAAAAAAGTTTTGCTGCAGTGCTATTTGTATTTAGTTTTTCTTTTAATTTGAATTACCTGCTTTTTATTAGGTTTAGATATAATTGTATGTTGTTTTTAGTGCTGGTTAGTGAGTCTTTGAATGCAAAAATAATCTTCTGCAAACTGTGCTATTCTGACTGTTGGATGCTTGGGGATGTCTGCTACATACAGGTTGAATAGTGTGGGTGAAAGGGTGGATTCTGCTTTGATTAACCTGGGAATTTAGGCATTATTGATGGATACTGCAAAAGTTCTGTTGGATAAGTAGTTGGATAAGAATTATTGAGGGGATGTACTGTGGAGTGCCAATTTTCTTCAGTTTGTAAATTAGTGCCTGGTGCCATAAATGCCATTGGTGGCATTTTCACATTTTTCGCGGAGGTTTTGGGGAGTTTTTTTTCAATGAATGGAAACCTATTACCACGATTCTCCAGATTTTCTAGAGGTGTGAATTTGTTACCAACTGGCATTGAATATAGGATATCTGCGTCTTTGGTGTGCTTTTTAAGAGGTTGTTCTGTCGAATTGCTCTCTGCATGGCCTATTATACCGGTGTTTTTGTTTACTAACACTATTTCATTTTCAATAGAAGACACATTCACTGCGCCATTTGTATGGAGGTTAACCTGTTGGGGCCACCTGTGGCCAAGTCAAGGTATGAAACATTCGTACCGTATATGCTGTCGTAGTGAGACTGCAAGATGAGATGGCCGTTGTGGTGTTGAAACCCCATGCTGTCGATCCCAGGGGGTGGCTTTCATGCTGATTTGAATTGAATTGCCTTATTTTACGTGGCGAGACTCAGGCCATGAAGCCTGCTCTTCCGTCTGACCACGCAAATTTCGCTTTTTCCCGGATAGAGCGGAAAGAAGGAATTACTGAGGTGACGAAACCGGCGATTTGAATTTAGCTCAGAGGCTTCATTTAGGCTTGAGGATCTTTTACATGCAAGTAAATCTACTAACATGGGACAGCCGGCTTTACTTCCCCTTAGAAAGAAGGCGTACGAAGGATTCCATCGGGTTTGAACCGGCGAACTCGGGTATAGCAGTCCGTTACGCTTACCGTTACGCTACACCATCGCCGCCGTAAAAATGCTGATGGGTGGAGTTTACCTCCATGGCGCTCTTTGGTTGTAGAGGAGCGCCGTTCATTCTGCTACGGCTTGGTCGAGGCCAAGGCCTGCCGAGGCCGCTTCACTGTTTATGTTGAATTATTAGCACTTGACGAAGAAGTAGTACGACTGAAGCAATATAAAATTGCACTAAATTATGAAGCACTATTAGTATATAAGACACTGCTAGACTGGTAGACCCGAGAGTTGAGTGATAACCAGTGGCGAAGCGTGAGGTTAATTTTTGGATAAGCTGAGCCACAAACATATTGTAAAACACATATTTGTGTGTGCATTTACTTTGTGAAATATCGAATATTTAGAAGATAGAGATCAAAAGACTAAATTTTAATAATAATAATAATATATAGTAATTATTATTATTATTTCAATAATACAACAATACTCAGATCAAGAAAACCTACTGCAGAATTGAAAAAAATTGTAAATGGTTATGCTTATTTATAATTGATGTATACTCCTTGTTTGTACAGTTTTTTGTAAATTAATTCTAAATGTCTGTTTTTCTTCAGAAAAAATTCAACTCTTTCTTCAATTCAACATAGCATCTTGCGAACACTTCCACGAAATTTTCTTTTCTATTAAAATAGTAGCCAAGTTGAAGGGTCTGTTATTTGACTTAGAATTACGTTAATGAGTTTTTATTGTTTCAGAATGCTCATTGTCGATGAGATACAGCATAATGATGTCGATGAGATACAGCAGTCAACGACATTTCACTTGTAACCTGCACACGAATACGCTTATTCAGTCAACTTACGAAATGAAATTATACTGATCAGATCCTGTTTGATCTTTCCAGAAACACAATACTACTGGGGATTCAAACGCCGCGATACCAACCCATAAATGCTTAAAATCAAACGTTTTTTTAAAATGATCTTGTTTATTAAAAGTTAACCCAATGCTAAATGATGGGAAGAAAGAGTGAACATTCTCAATATTGTACTTAATGAATTAGCGACAGAGGAATTTTAATACTGAAATTTGGAATAAATAAATATGTTACTTTTGTTAGTAGTGGTATTTGAAGTTGCTCAATGACCTCTAGTGGACATTTCCGGAAGTTTCCACGCAAGCTTATGGCGAAGAGAGCGCCTGCCGGCAGGAGTTTAAATTACTTGCCAGTTGTAAGGCCGGCCTACCCTTCTGGCCGAGTAACCGGGCCAGCTTCTCAATGCGCATGCGCGCTCACTTTCCCGCGCCCCGTCCCTTGCCACAAACTGTCTTCCAGTGGTAGCGGAACGGCTAGAGCCTCACTCTCCAGCCTGCCCGATGCACCGGGCGGCGACAAAGACACTTCGCATTGAATGCGCATAAGAACAGAAAAACGAACTTGGTGCGCAACTTTACGGTATAAATTGGCTAAAATAACATTATAAATTGACAATTTTCTTTTTTTAGTGAAGATATATTTCCGCCTTCTTCAAGATTCTTAGGGATAGCTCAGCTTACTCTGCCTACCCTGACGCTTCGCCACTGGTGATAACACATCTCGACACTGGCTGCATTTCCTTTAGCGCGCTGCTCGGAGCTCCACTGCGGACGACTGTTCCCCACCGAGCTCGAATGTACGTGAACGCTGTAAGTACTGCAAAACTGTGTCTGCAGCATTTTACCCATGGTATTACATGTCTTTCTCCGTTCAAAAAGTTTTCATTCATGGCGCAAAAGAAATTTTGAACACGTTGTATTTCCATTTGGAATCCCACAAACAATGACATAAATATGTGAGAAGGTACAGATTGACATAGTAAAAAATGTTCCAGAAGAGATTACTTAAAAGATCGGCTTATTCTTCTTGAAATTTCTGATTCTCTATTTTCAGACCGATCAAAAGGCGTAAAACGGTACAGCATTTTTTCGTCAGTGTTAACTTTAATTAAGGAGCCATGTTTACACAAGCCTGAATTCAAGGATTCATGGGATTATTCGAAAAGTGTGCTTTAGAAGATTTGATGACTCTGAAGAATTTTGAAAAATAAAGAGCCCGTTGAAATATTGTGAATTGTAGAATGTGCTGCGATAATTAATTTTTATTTAATTACCGAATTGATAATCTAGTTACTGAGAAAATAATGTTTTTCCTTCTGCGTGTGTTTTGTTAACTCTAATAATACTTTATTCATTGATAATGAATATAAACAATTACAAATTAAATATGTTTAATTCTAATCAGTTTCTGAACCATAACATTCCATTCCCCTCCCTACAACATTTAAATAAAAGATTTAATGCTAGACAATATTCGCCGTGTGTAGCCCTCTGGACGGTGGTGGATTTTTTATATTAACTAGGTACCAAGGTCAAATTCAGCCGCTGCCTGGAGAAAATTTCTAGTAGCTGGTGTGCTCTGACCAGTTGTTTTCCGTTTTTTCTTCAATGAGAATTCCGGAGCATAATCCTAACAAAAGGGCATTGAACGTGCGCGGTCTTTACTTCGTCCTTATGCTTTTTTCATCCCTTACACACACACACACACACACCACACTTGCACCATTTTATCACTCCTGTCAGGGGACCGATAGAGAGCTTAGCTTGTCCCGTAGTAGGAGACACCTGAAGGGAAATGCCAGCAAGATAACGCGTAGGTCGGCGCAGGATCTCACTGCCGCCATCGGGGAGAGACATTGCCATCTCCCTGGTTTTAACATGCACTACACAAAGGATACAGTGGTTTTAACATGCACTACATTGGACCGCTCAGTGCTTGATGCGCCGGGAAACAAAATAATTGAATAATACGACACTACACCTGGTTCTCGCGATATGCGAGTAGTCGGCGTATGACGGGAGATCTCGCACAGTCGTACGGTTCGGCGTCCCTCCAATATCCGCCACAGCATCTGAGGTTCGCCCTCGCGCCGGCGACGACCAGCTCGCGCACGGCGGCTTTGTTATCGTTGACGGCCGCCCTACGCAGCGCCGTCGCGCTGTCGTCGTCGGCTCCCGCGCTGATCAGCAGCCCGACGCAGAGGCCGGTGGAGTGAACGCGCGCGGCGTAGGACAGGCCAGAGCTGCGGCGGCGTCGACAGCATTCACCGCAGCACCGCAGCCAGCCACGACCACACATCCGCGTTGGGGTCGGTGGCACCGAAGGGCGCAAATGAGGGGCGAGTCCCCTGACGAGTCAGTATACTTCGAATCAGATCCTGATTTTAGGAGGCGGTCTGCTTCTTCCAGACGTTTGTTGTACGCGCCTTGCACATCTTCTCCCCTCGAGAGAACGGAGCTGTGCGGGCGGTGTTTCTCCCACGCGCGAACCTCTTGCTGCACACATTGCTCCGTCGGCTGCTTCTCTCGTTCACCTTCGATCGCTGCGCTCTGGCGGAGGCCGACTGACTCTTTTCGCGAAGCCGTCGCTTCGTCGCCGCTGACGGCAGTGGAGGGGAGGAGGAGGTGGCGACGGAGGAAGTGGAAGAAGCGGAGGAGAGTAGGGGAGAAGGAGAAGGAAGAGGAGGTGGCGACGGAGGAAGTGGAAGAGTAACAGGAGGCAAAGGAGGAGGAGAATTCAGAATCAGAGGGCGGGCTCTGAGACGAGTGGTCCTCCAACTGCACTTCGAGCGCCTCCGCACCTGGCAACCCGTGCTCGCGCGCTCTGAACTGATTCTTCCAGCTACTGCATGCGCAGCTCCAGCTGCTCCAAAGACTCCTGCTCTCGCGTCGTCACGGTTCCTCGTCTTCTTTTGGATGGAATGAGTTCTTCTTCCAGCACACTCAGCCTACGCTCTATTTGTCGTAGTCGGGGCGTCTCGTTCCTGGCGTAGAGCGTGAAAGGCGTGGTCCATCTCCTGCAGCTGTTGCTCCATCTCGAGATGGACTCGCGCAACGCTTACGTTAACGCCTCCTGTGCACGCGATGTTCCTCCAGCATCATCCTTTCCATCATCTGGTGTATCATATCGCCAATTGTATCCTCGAATGCCGCTTCGGTCATCTCCCCTGCGAAATGCCTTGTTCAATTCCTGGAATCCACGAGGGAAATTTATTAAAACATTCATTGAATGATTATCGGCTAAATGTATCACACATTATTTTAATTTATGCATTTGTAGAACATCCCACAGTATAGTAATTCTGTAATACATTACATACTTACATTAGCATTATAACATCATTTATTTAAATAAACGTTTCATGAATACACAAAGCAGATGCAATGGTACTCGATAACTCGAAGTTTGTTATGTACTTTAAATTCGAGGATCCGGGATTTTAACTGTATTATATTTTGTGTCGTATCTAATATTCGGTCTTTTATTTTTTAATACCACGCATTTCCAAACACATTTTATTACATTTGAAAATACTCATCCTTGTAAATTAAATTATTTTACCATTTTCATATCAAATTTAACAACACGTTTGTATCTCAAAATATCACTGTATTGTAAGAAAATGTATTTGTGTATCATAATCGTTTCGAGTACTACAAAACACCCCAATATTTTACTAAAAATTTTCACTGCACGA
>JAHLJT010008581.1:0-16791 GCA_031308135.1 Acheta domesticus | reverse complement strand
TATTTGAAGGAAACGAAACATCTCAAAATAGTCTACAGACCTTCAAACAATAAATTGACTGCATACTCTGATGCAGTACTGGGCAACATTACTGGGATCGGAAGAGTGTCAGTGGAATATGTGGCACTGTTAGCTGGTTCACCAGTATTTTAGAGAAGCGCAAAACAAACACAGTAGCATTGAGTTACCTATGGAGGCAGGAGTACATTTCATTGGTGAAGTGCCAGAGAAAAAGTATGGATGAAGGAACTATTGAGATCAATCGGGTTCAACAACTTGGTCAACAGATCAACATTAATTGGGGTGATAGTCAAGCTGTTATTGCACATGCTGAAGCTACATAAGTAAAAGTTAGAACAAACAAAACAACATGTTGCCATACGTCACATTGTATTCGAGAAAAAGTAGCGGACGGAAGTATTCATCTGAGATATATCGACCAACTCAAGAAAATCCTGCGGATATTTTGACAAGGTCGGTAAGTAGTACATCTAAATGATTTTCATCGATCGAAGATGTTACAGAGATACAAGACGTAAAGATCATAATAATTATGTGGATCTTTACAGAGAGGGGGATTGTAGAGTATTTCATTTATGACAATCTCAATTATTGTCATTTGAGGTTGGTTAACATTTTGTTTCTCTTATTTCTTGTCTGTGTTGCGTTACGCCATTGTTCGATCGTAATTTTGTAAGAAGTAAAAATGTGAATTCTTTCTAATAAAAATAAATCCTTCTATATGTGAATTCAACTCACTTTGATTCAAGGCGTCTCCAACCTCCACAATTTTATTTTTACCTATATTTTAATTATTCATATTGACTATTTATTATTTAACTCGTTAAACATATCTTCGTTTGTCATTTCATATTTCCTCCATAATTCCTTTTGAATAATTCCCTCCGTAAGAGACCATGTAGCAACATTCAAACTGTTTTCAGAATCTTCCCACGTCGCCCACGATCTATGATCCAGGTAACTTTGGCAGGAATATCGAGCTCCGTATCGAAGGCAATAACGAGCAATAACGTATCAATAGAAAAAAATATGTTATGCTAAATGCAGTAGCATAGCTCAGGCCATCAACAGTAAAGAGACATATAATATTTATAAATATGTCCAGAAAAACTGAATGCCAAATTTCATCATGTTTGCATGGTAATTTCGGATGGATTTGCCTCGCCAGACATTTTTTCTCATTTTTCATGCATGACGGCTCAATTATTTCAGTAGTATGAATTTACCACAGCCTTAATTCCAAAGGCGCAGAATTTGTATTAAAAATGTAATTTCCTGTAATGAACAATTTCTGAACAGTAGTCCAAAGGGTGCTAGTTAGTATATCTAAAGTCTGCGCGAAAGAAAAAGGGGACACATTTAAAAAGGTCACACTTTGCACGATTCATATGCAGGCCATTTCAATTTTATCCTGAGTTGAACAGTTTTTGTCGCGAACAAAGCGAAGTACTCTAGTGAAGCTATACGAAAGGGCTAAGGATTTTCTTCTACCACGCTCAGGTAGGAAGAGGGCATTGGAGGTCTGTGTGCCCTCCGTCCCACGTAGCCGAGCCTGCTAGCTAGTGCGAATTTATTGGCATGTGCCTATTTCCCTCTTCAGTTTTCGGGTTCTATGAGAGAACTAATGCTTAGAACTTATGCAGTGGTTACAAGGCTCTCCCCAATGGCTGAGGCGGCTCGTCCCAGGTAGCTCGCTACCATGGTTACCCCACCAGGTTCCCCCGATTTTATCACCTGATTCGCCAGCTGTCCCCCCATCACCTGATGTTCCAAACACCTGTGCATACAAGGTTGCCAAACAATCAGGGGCAAATGCCACATGTAAAAAACTCGTATATTGTAGTTTCTCATTACATGTTCATTGGAAGGTTATTTATTCGACTCCTTCTACATACGTTGGAAGTTTGTAACATTATTTAAGACATTTAAATAAATCGAAAGATTATTTCGCTTTCGTCATTTTATCTTTAAAATCGGATATTTATGCTCAGCCATCTTTGTCCCAAACATTTCCTCTCGTAATCCAGTTCCAGCAATCTTTAGTAAAATGAATTTCATAGTCAAATCCTGATGATTGTCTGTGATAGCTGAAGAGGATCCCGGTGCAACTTCAACGTTAGCTGCCAAAGTTGCTAGAACGTAACAATTGCTCCCCCGAGGCCACTGAAGGCGTGCGTGCCTAGCAGGAGCGTTCGCGGACTGTACGGTATGTTACAGGACCCTTGCTGTCGATTATTACTTAATGTACTGTTAGGGGTTTATGTAGCCTATGTCGTGTAATCCAGGCAACGAGGAGTTAAGCTGGCGCAGGCAGGCAGAGAGCAGGCAGGCAGGAGGCAGGCAGGCTGCCGGCGGCATGAGAGCCGAAAAGTACAGCACTGGCAGCCCCCTCCCGCCGCCTCACGGAGTATTGAGCCTTGCCAGGTCCGCTGCACTTCGTACTAAAAGAGAGGACGTGCGAGGCTTGTCGGGCGTGCGAGAGTGTGCAAGACCGCGCCAAAGCATTGCCAGCACGTGCAGATGGCGGGAGTGGGCATACAAAGATGAGTGAGAGCGTTTGGAGTAAATGCGAAAATCCACTTTTTTGGGCAGCGTACAAAGGCGCGAGAAAATATAGGATGACCTTCGAGAATTACGAGTAAGTTTATTTTTGGTTGTAAATATTAAAAATGATTGACATTTTAAAAATGCAAACTCCTCTTTTTTTCAAACTGGTTCCACCCCTTCATTGTTAAAACTAGCGATTTTTTTTCTAATGAAATCTACACAATAAATATTCCTAATTTCTGTTACATCGAATATTAAATTCATTTTTTGTGTTTTTTAATATCATAGCTTAGGGATCATTTTAAATCATATCGTGTCCATTAAAATATAAATTCCTTAAAACTTAAAAGATAGGTAATAGCAGGGCCTCGAGCTCGGCCAGATATATTACAAGAATTTCGTTATGCAGAAAATTCATTTGAAGGAAAACCTCGTATTCGGTTTTAGGCCGGTGCTGTCACAGACAAGACGGACGAAAGGCGGATAGACGAGAATCAAAGATGGAAAAAGACATTAAAAAACACTTCCGTATCTGACCTCAAAGCGTATTATCCTGAAAAAACCATATCGCGAAAGTGAAACCACATAGGAGAGTAAAAAATTGTATCATTTTTAAAATTTGAAAACATTTATACAGATTTGGTTTTAGATAGATTATATCCGGAAAATTAAATTAAAATTACAGGCTGCGACTTGAACCAAATCGACGTTACCGATATCCATGTTTGACAAAAAAATGCGTTTGTACGTTAAGGCGTCTTGTGTCGTAACAGACTTATTTAAAAAAGTTCTTATCTAATATAAATAGGTTCCAAAATACATTCTTTCTATAAAAAAGTTAGTGCCAACTTGAATGCATACGTAAGTTTATACACATTCAAATTAAAATAAGCCGACATTCGTTCGGGTCATTTATTTTATCAGAATAATGTATACACAATATCCCGCTCCACATGGCACCGCCCAGCCTCACTCCGATTCCGCTCCGCCCACGATCTTTGCAATTTCATTCCTGGCAGATCTGACTGCGTTTCGGAGAAAAAAATAAATTATCATGGGTTCAAATTAATAATCATTTATTACAAGTTGAACTGCTCGTAAAGATCACATACTTAAATTGATTGATTGAATAGGGTTTAAAGGGCGCTTCGACTGCTGTGGTCATTGGCGCCCATGCCAGAGTATTTGGAGAGAAAAGAATATTCAGTGTTGCATATGTAACTTACTCACTGTTTCAAAGCATGTACATGGGCTAAAAAGGAGACTCGAATTCTGCATCAAGTATACACGTAGAAATGGCAGAAGGAAAATAGAAAAAGGGCGCGTAAAATTTATCTTAAAACGTAAAATTGGCTGTAAAGGGGCCAAAAACAACATAAAACATTGTTCTTTCAAATAAAATTATATATTCTGCTTTCTCTCAAAAAACAAAAAAGTTTTGATGAGCGCAGAATCGTCATCCCCGAGCACCACTTGTAGCGAGTTGCCCAGGTCATGTCTTCGTCGACTGCCAACAAATTTCCTACAGTACAGCAGGACGTGTTCCACGGAAAGAACAGTCTGGCACGAGTCACAGATGGGGGGAGTTTCATTTCGAAGAATGAAACCGTGAGAGAAATGGCAGTGTCCGATACGAAGACGGGTTAAAATAACTTCCTCGCGTCTACAGGACCGTGATGAGGAGCGCCAGGGATACACAGAATTCTTTATCGCACTTAGTTTGAAAGTGCTATTGTGCCACTCTGTTTGCCACGCTCTAAGCACGGATCGTTTCAAGAAAGCCTGAACATCGGATAATGGCACAGAAGGGATGTCGATACGAGTTTTACGAGTCGCTGATTTCGCCGCCTGGTCGGCCAGTTCGTTCCCTCTGATACTCACGTGGCCTGGGACCCAACTAAGTACCAGGTCATAGCGGCGGACAGAAGACGATGAATCAGGCTCTTGAACGGATAAAGTCAGGTAGTCTGACGAAGGACGGGAGACAGCTTGAAGAGAGCTGAGAGAATCGAACAGATAACTACTCGCCGCAACGTCGCTGATTCAATGTATTTTAGGGCCTCAAAGATTGCACACATTTCGGCAGTGAAAATACTGCATTTGGAGTGAAGCCGAAATGATTTGGTGGCCCTGATTACAGTAAAAACCACATGCCACCGCGGTCGCTGCACGATGAACCATCCGTGTATAAGAATAAATGATCCGGATAGGATTCTCTCATATCCAGAAACTGCTTCTGGTAAACCAGAGGACTAGTAGTTTGTTTGGGTAAATGGGAGAGTCTGAAGTCAATACTGGGAAGGAGGAGTTTCCAAGGGGGATCCGGTCACTTGTGGGTCTCACAGGGTGGGAAGTTCTACATTTAATTCCCGGAGAAGATTTCGTAATCTAATACCTGGGGGATGGGGTAACGAAGTTCGAGATTGTACGAGGACTCATACTTTGGGTGGATGATTATACGACGACAAGGGTGGTCAACCAGTCCCGACACTTTAGCCCCATAAGAGGCTAATAAAATATCTCGCCTTCGGCTCAGAGATGGTTCTCCAGCTTCGGCCAAGAGGCATTCGATGCGACTCGTGCGGTAGGCGCCTGTACTAATTCTTATACCGGCGTTGTGAATGGTATTTAATGGCCGGAGGGTTGATGGTGACGCTGACCCATATACAATACATCCATAATCCAAAATAGAGCGGATGAGGTTCTATACAAACGCAAGAGACAACCACGGTCAGCTCCCCAAGAGCTGCCTGTAAGGGTGCGGAGGAGGTTCAGAGGTGAGACACATCGGCTCTTCAGTTTACGTATATGATTTCGCCAAGTTAGGCTCTTATCGAAAGTAAGCCCAAGGAAAGTTGCAGAGTCCACAAAAGGTAGAAGATGGCTTCCAAGAAAAAGATCGGGGTGGTTATGAAGATGATAAATCCTGCAGAAGTGCATACAGCTAGGTTTTGATGCGGAGAATTTAAACCTGTCGCATCAGTCCATTCCTGCAATTTGTTGAGGACAAGTTGTAATTGTCTCTCTATCACTTGAATACTCTTGGAAGAGCAGAAAATGGCAAAGTCGTCAACGAAGAGCGATGCTTTCACCGGCTCTCGGATTATCGACGCTATACTATTGATAGCGATGGCAAACAGAGTGACACTCAGAATTGAGCCCTGAGGGACTCCGTTTTCTAATGGTGGCTGGCGGATAACCTGTCACCAAGGCGAACGCGGAAGTATCTTGAGGAAAGAAAGGCTACTAAAAAAAGGGGGAGCCGGCCCCTAAGACCCCAAGAATGGATGGTGCGAAGAATGCCGTACCTCCAGGTAGTATCATAAGCTTCTCTATATCAAAGAAAATTGCTACCAGGTGTTGACGTAGCACGAAAGCAGTGGAGATCTGTGTGGTAAGGGTGACAAGGTGGTCCATGGTTGACCTGTTCTTCCTGAAACCACATTGAATGGGGGTAAGTAGGTTTCTCTGCTCCAGGTGCCAGACCAAACGCGTATTCACCATTCGCTCCAGAAGTTTGCATATACAGCTTGTGAGCGAGATTGGACGGTAGGTTGACGGCTTTGTCCTGTCCTTTCCTTCTTTAGGAATAGGAATAATAATCGCTTCGCGCCAGGTTCTAGGGAAGGTATGTTCCATCCAATCTTGTTGAAGATACGGAGGAGAAAGATACGTGCCTCTTCCGGCAGGTGTTTTAACATTTGGTTGTGTATCTGGTCTGGTCCTGGAGCAGAATCTTTCCCACGGGTGAGCGCACAGGAAAATTCATCCATGGAGAAAGGGGCGTTATAATCTTCCTCCAGGCAGGTAGAGAAGTCCAATCTGCATTTCTCCATTCTACTCTTAGTTTTCAAGAAGCTAGGGGAGTAGTGTAAGGAACTGGAGGAATTTCATAATGACAGGCCAATTCCTCAACTACTTTTTCTGGAGAGGTAATAAGATTTCCATTAATAAGAGTCCTGGGACAGATGATGGGGAAAATCTTCCTCCGATCTGTCGGATCTTTCGCCATACTACTTTAGGCGGGGTATGGCAAGAAAGAGAAGAGATAAAGGCTCTCCAGGAAGCGGTCTTACTTTCCCGTATTACTAATCTGGCTCTGGCCCGCTTTCTTTTGAAATCGATCAGGTTTGATGCGGTGGGGAACCTATTGAGCCTCGCGAGTGCTTGCTTTCGGTCTCGCACCGCGGTGGCACAGTCAGCATTCCACCAAGGCACAGGGACGCGTCGTGGCCGACACGTAGACTTCGGGATTGCAATGGTGGCTGCGCGAAGAACGGCGTCGGTGAATTGGGCCACCAAGGTGTCGATATTATTTGAGAAGTGGTCTGGCATTATAATTTTCTCGCTGAATGTATCCCAGTCGGCTCGATGGAATAGCCAGCGAGGAGGGTAGATGACGTCTAAATCAGGGACATTAAAGTGGACCAAAGTGGGAAAATGGTCACTCCCATGTAGATCATCGAGTACGGTCCACTCTACCATGGTAGATAGGGATGGACTGCAGAGTGCCAGATCGATTGACGAGAAGGTGTTTGACGCCATGGAGAAATGAGTGTGATTCCCGGAGTTCAGAAGAATTAAGTTTTGCTGGTCAATAATATTTTCGAGGATAGAACCTCTCGGGCAGGTCCTCGTGCCACCCCAGAGGGGATTGTGGGCATTAAAATCCCCCGCAATAAAAAAGGGGGCGGGCAACTGAGAAAAACATCTTCGAGTTCCTCTTGTGACACGACTTGGCCAGGGGGAATGTATATACTACACACCGTAAAAGAGAACGATGGTAGGTGTACCCGTACGCAAACTGTTTGGAGGTCGGTTCGAACGTTGTGTTCCTCCGAGAACAGGGAGTCGCGGATGAGTACCGCAACGCCGCCGTGAGCACGAAGTCCGTCATCTTGATCAAACCGATAGATGTTAAATCCGCGAAGAGACAGGGGATGATGAGGGAGAAGATGAGTTTCCTGAAGACAGACTATAAATGGTTTGTGGCGAGAAATTATTAATCTTAATTCTTCTGAGTGAGCACGAAGACCATTTAAGTTCCATGAGAGAGCCATTATGAGAAATTATTCTTTGGTTGCTTTTTTTTCTTTCTCACCTTCTGAATGGTTGTAGAGGAACTCTCGTGGGGTTCCTCATCAACAGCAGAGTCATCCTGACTGCTGCTGGATATGGTCGGGGGTTTTCCCGACTTTTGGCCACGGGTGACCGAGATCTATAGGGGCTGGAGGATCGTCCGATGTGATTCTCAGAGACAGAAAGAGGTGGACGGGATTTGGATGACGTATTTTTCCTGGGAGGCGGTGTCTGTTTAAGATCGATTTCAGTAGAAGTCTCAGTGGTCGATTTCTGGTGGTGTTTTTGCACAGGTTTTTTGTACTTTGTGGGAATTATGATTTTCCACCTTGGATACATGCCGAATCTTCGGGGAAGTCTGTCGGCGACACCTGACAACTAAAGTGCGAAACTATCGCTGGGTACAGTGAGTTTGACAACTCGCTGTTACCCCCGGGGACTTAGGTTTTGCAGCACTGGAAAAGGATCGAGATAGGTCCACTGGATTCCTGATTTGGAACCTACGCTTCGCCTCAGGGAAGGAAACCTTTTCGGTTACCCTTATTTTTTGGATTTCCCTTTCCCGGAGAAACGTGGGGCACTGGTTGCGTTGGCTGGGTGATCGCCTTCGCAATTCACACAGTGCGGTGGTTTGTCGCAGGGTTGTGGGTCGTGAACTGACGATCCACACTTCCCGCAAACCGCGTTAACGGACATACATCGCTGTTGGGTATGCCCCAAACCTTTGACACTTGAAGCAGCGCAAAGGGTTCGGCACATACTGCCGCACACGGAGGTTGTAGGAAAGCGGTAACGATCCTTTCCGGGAGGGATGGTCGGTCAAAAGTAAGGATCAGGGTAGAAGTAGGGATCACTTTCCCCTGCTCCTTCCTTCCGATCCTGTACACCTCAGTCACGCCATGGGTCTTAAAAAAGTTTAGAAGATCTTCCTCCGTTTCAGTAGCAAAGTCCTCGTGGTTGACTACGCCTTTGCTCAGGTTCAAGGTGGGATGAACCGTGACTACTACCTGGAGGCCGGCAATCTGCTTCGTATTTTGAATTTTTTCAATCTGCTCGTCGGTACGCGCTTCAAAAAGAATGGTTCCATTCCTTTGTCGCACGACCGCTTGGAGCTTCCCGTAGGCTTCTTCGATAGCTCGCGCCAGACGGACAGCACTCACAGTTTTGAAAGTCTTACCTTCCTCGGCACATGCCATGAGGAGGAAACGAGGCTTCTTGGGTCGATCTTCTTCTCTAGAAAAGAAACTATTCAAATCAATAGTCTTTCTGCAAATCTCCTCTTCCTTGCGGAAGAGGGCGGGGGGAAAGGTGAAGTATCCATGTAGATGGAATAGGTTCATCCTCGTGGTCCCCACCCACCACGGAGCCCAACAAGGGGACACTCCATCGGAGTGCCAGGGTTGCCACGAGGATATAGTGGGGGAATAACACAGCGCTGCACCGCCGTGGATTCCCCCGCTCACCCTGGAGTTCAGTACAAGACCTAGTCCGAGCCGATTGATCGGGAGTGGGTTAGCTCCCGACCGCCCGTCTAGAAGAGTCCGGGGCCAAAGCGAGTGTGTTGGAACCTACAGGGAATGTTCCCCAAAATACGTAATCAACGTACTCCTTAGTGCAAGGCGAACAGTAGCACTAGGACTAGATAGGGAAACAAACAGGTCCCTCAACTGCCAGGACACACATTCCCTCCGACACGGGTCGCCATGCACGGCAAACACATGGGTGGCGTTCAGCATACAGAGAAGGCCAGTGAGGAAGAAAAAGGAGTGAAAAGAACGTACATGACATGAAATGAGAAGCAAGAAGATGAAAAAAATGGAGAAAGGAACACTTGAGAGCCTTCTCTGCATCCCCCCGTCAGGACGTGGACCAACCCACCTCGACGGGCACATACTTAAAAAACACGGGAAAATTAAAACTAAAAAATACCCCTTAAGTGTACAAAACCCATTAAAAATCTACGGTACTTCATTACCCACATTGCTTTCCTCGTGCAGAAGACAAACAAATAATTCAGGGAAAAAGCGTATTTTGCAATTATTCGCGTCTTAACTTTCAAAAATATTTCCCAGAACAGAGAAATGTAAGTCATTAAGTGAGATAATTCTGCTCGATGGAACCGTAAAAAAAACAACAAAACGCAGCGAACCAACAAAACACGGTGTAGCGTAGCCCTGCCAGCCTTCTTTCGTCGCATTTCGTGGAAATTCGCGTCTAACTGGGCCGGTTGGAAATTAAAAACGTATTTCTTTTAATCCGGGCATTAATTTGCGAGTTCGGAGCGGCGAGGTTGTCGCGTAAACAGTTCGTTTTGATTTCCCCCGGGAACAGGTGTGGATGCGGGCAGCGGGCGGCGAGCGGCGCGCGGGGACGTCGCGCCATCTATGTGTAGGGGGCGTCAGTGTCGTGCGTGAGCGCGTGTGTTTGGGGCTGTGCCGGCGGGTGGCGGTGGCGGCGGCGACGGTGGCGACGGTCGCGGCGGCGGCGGCGGCGGCGGCGGCGACGGCGGCCGGTGGCGGCCTTCAATGGCCCTGGCCCTGTTTCGTGTGTTTGCCACCCGTGTGCCTGGCTTGCTGTCTGTCTCTATGTCTGTGACAGTTTGACGGTGACTGAATGCAATCCGCTTTTGCGGATGTCTATCCACGTTCGTTTGCGTCTCTGGATGCCTTTATGCACAAATGACTGTATTTAAGCCCCGGTGAGAATAATATTTTTTCAGGTCGATCCCCTGCGGCGATCAACATAACGTGCATTCAGAGACACTGCATTCTACAACAAAGTGTTAAATCTCTGCATGGCGCATTTACGAAAATTCAGCACGATTCAAATGGAAACAAAATTGAATGCTTGTAACACTTATATTGTTTTTGTTTATATGAAGAAAAATTACCTCAAACTTCAAAATTCTCAATATCATATATTCTCAATATTTTGAAATGGCAAACGATTTTTCAATAAACGAAGGATATTAATTTTCAAATTATCCAACCATAAGAATGTTATTTTGAGATTCAATTAAACTTTTCGTATTTCTGGAAAGCAATCTGAAGCATTCCTGATGGTTCAATTGAATCTCACAGTACATTTTTCTTAAATTGTGACAGACCATTAGAGACTACATATATATTTCATACTTTTTACATCATACATAATTTCTCAACTTTATGATCATGGACAGCATTTCATGAATATAAAATATTTGCACCTATTTATAATTTTTTTTAGTTTCAGTTTTCTTAGGGTTTCTTCGTAAAGACGAGGAAGAATACATAATGTCGAGGTAGACCACTTCATATGAATAGCATAATGAGCCAGAAGTTACATTTCAATGGGATCAAAGAAGGGTGTCGTAAATAAGGTGTTTTAAGATCTCGTGCAATCATAATTCATGGAGTATTAAATCCCATCGCGTCAATACTGTTCGGATGATACGTAAGTTTTGAGAATGCAACTGGTGTATATTATTAAGTTGGCTGTCCGGGTGACGCCGCGTCCATGGCAAAGGTGCCGACGTTTCGGTCGCCATTCTGCGACCTTCCTCAGGGCGTAATGCCCTGAGGCATTACGCCCTGAGGAAGGTCGCAGAATGGCGACCGAAACGTCGGCACCTTTGCCATGGACGCGGCGTCACCCGGACAGCCAACTAATATTGACTCCGGCCGCGAAGCCTACGCTCTCACGCAACTGGTGTAGTTCAGTTTGGCCTAATCTATCAGGTCAAAGGAATTTGCAATTGATAATTCTAGCAATTCTGGTGCCAGTAAAATTCCTGTTACTAAGATATTTAGTACTAGCTGAATGTGGCATCACCGACGCTTTAAACTTTCTTCTGTTGTTTAATTTTTCTTTTTTCTTTCTTCGGTTCAGAGTCCTCTTTATTCAGTTCAGATGTTTTGTCAGCGTTGCGAACTAAACACTTAATTATGCAATTATTCTGTGATATTGACCACGATTTCTATCTTTATCTTTCCTGAACTTAGGCAATTTAATGGTTTTCCTAAAATTGACGTCATCAAGAGTCGGAATGTTTTTTTTTTCAATTTGTCGTGGTTCATATTTTAAAAATCAATTTGAAAACCACATGATGTTGACCGCAATCACGCATTTATTTGTTGCATTTCTGGGTCTCTTGTCTTACCTTGATTTCTCATATAAAATTATCGTCGTCTCTATATCTTTGAAGACATAATTCTTTGAAGACACTGATTCCAGCAGCCCAGACGCAGCGACCGGCTCGATGACACGGTTCATCTTGGAAATGTGCTTCCACGGCCGTCTGACACGGGCAAACTCAATAGGCCTTCTGCTTATTTAGTTCATTTTCCGTGAAAGGAAAATCTTTTTCTTCTTTGTCTTCTTCTTTGTCGTCTTCCTCTCCTTCTTCTTCTTTGTCGTCTTCTTCTTCTCCTCCTTCTTTGTCTTCTTCTTCTTCTCCTCCTCCTTTGTCGTCTTCTTCTTCTCCTCCTTCTTTGTCGTCTTCTTCTTCTCCTCCTCCTTTGTCGTCGTCTTCTTCTTCTCCTTCTTCATCTTCGTCGTCTCTTACTTCTCCTTCTTCATCTTTGTAGTCTTCTTCTCCTTCATCTTTGTCGTCTTCTTCTTCTCCTTCTTCATCTTTGTCGTCTTCTTCTTCTCCTTCTTCATCTTTGTCGTCTTCTTCTCCTTCTTCATCTTTGTCGTCTTCTTCTTCTTTGTCGTCTTCTTCCGTCAAACTCGATCCGACCTGGCGCAGATCGAGAAGCAACTGTTTCAGCTTCACCTGACTTTGTCAGCGAAGTTAAACAGAGCCGATTAGGACACTCTTGAGATGGCCACAGCCGAGCACGCTCTGCATGTTCACGACGACGCGAAGACCAGCCAGACAAGACAGTTCAATGGACTTAAAGTGAAACAACACCCGAAGCCTGTCTCAACCTATCAACAGGCCAACAACGTGGTGGTCAATCTCTCCGATAAAGATCTGGATGAACACACACTATCAGTACTCAGCAAGGGCCTAAACGTTGCTAGCGTACCCATGCGGGTCCCCTCATCCGACATCATCGCAATAGAGATCGAGTGTGCCATCAAATCCCTATCCGAGGAAGAGGCGGACTAAATCCGAAGAGAAGCCGCACGCATTCTCACATGCGCCAAGCTGCCGCATAGCAACTCCTCCCGGTAAGAATGCCTGGCCCTGCGTACTTTACGCCAGCGTGAAGATATTGTGATCCTACCTGCGGACAAAGGCAACGCTACCGTTGTAATGAAGACGCAGGAATACCAACACAAAGTGGCAGCCCTACTGGAGGACGAGGCGTACGCTCCGCTTCAGAACAACCCACTCCGGAAACTTCGAGAAGAAGCCGCAGCCCGCGTCAACGCCACCGTCATTGAACCGGAAATCAAACAGCGGCTAAAGAAGGGCAACAGCGCCATGCCACGGCTGTACGGACTTCCCAAAATTCACAAAGCCGACATACCTCTACGGCCAATTGTGAGCGCCGTGAACTCTCCTATGCATCCGCTGGCACGCTACGTTGCTAACAAAATACGCCCTCTGACAGAAGATATTGCATCGGCTGTCAAGAACTCCAGCAACTTCATCGATCTGCTGCAAAGCAAGCGGCTGAAGAATGCGGACATCCTTGTCAGCTTCGACGTGACATCTCTCTTCACAATGGACCCGGTTGACGAGGCAGTGACGGTCATCCGAAATAAATCAGAAGCCCACAGTCTTCCAACAGACTGGGCAGACCTCGCCCATTTTGCCTGTCTTCCACGTTCTTCCAGTTCCGGGGCAACGTATATGCTCAGGTAGAAGGCGCGGCCATAGGTTCCCCTCTTTCGCCGATAGCTGCCAACCTCTTCATGGAGATCTTTGAAAAAGAAACACTGGAAAACGCCAAAATAAAACCCGCCATATGGGTCAGATCTGTAGACGATACGTTCGTCATTTGGCCCCACGGACAAGGCACCCTCCAGGAATTCTTGGATCATATTAACAGCGCTCATCCCAAGATTACGTTCACCATGGAGGTGGAAAGGATGGCCAATTGCCTTTCCTCGACGTCTTGGTGAGCAGGCGTGACGACGGCAGCCTAGGACACGCGGTTTATAGGAAACCAACCTACACCAACCCCTACCTCCATGCAGAATCGCACCACAACCCTGCGACAAAGAACGGAGTTCTGAAAACTCTCGCCACCCGAGCAGCCCGAATCTGTGATGAGGCCAGCCTCCCTGCGGAACGGGAAACCCTTAAGAAGACCTTCGCTGCAAATGGCTACAACGGGACCACCATCCAGAGAGCCCCACGACTCACACACTACCAGTCTCCTCCGAGAGAAACAAGCACCACAGAAACGGGAGACAAGGCAACAGTGGCTCTGCCTTACATTCGAGGCATAACAGACAGGATTGGCAAACTTTTGAGACGGTTCAGGGTGAGAACTGTTTTCAAGGCCCACCAAAAGCTCGGCCAATCTCTAGTGCGGATTAAGGACCATCTCCCGCCACTCCAAACAGCAGGAGTATATGCTGTACCTTACAGCTGTGGACGCGACTACATCGGCGAGACTGGTAGAACGGTGGAAGAAAGGCTGCGTGAACACTTCCAGCACTTCAAACGTAAGAATGTCTTACGCTCCGCTGTCGCCCAGCACGCTTGGGAAACCGGACATGACATCTTGTTTGAAGACACCAGGGTGCTCGCCAGAGAAGACCGATGGTGGCCCAGACGCCTCAAAGAAGCGATGGAGATCGCCAGACACCCCCGGAACATCAACGGCGACGCGGGGTTGCGCCTCCACGGTGCCTGGCGGCCTTTGCTACGGGCTACCGTTCGGTCTCCTGCCGGACCGGACCTCTCCACGCCGTACGATCCCGGACCGCACCTTGCTGTCCAACTGCGGACCGGCCCGAGCCGTACGATCTGGGACGGCGCCTTACCACCGGACGGACCGTTCCGCCCCGTCCGATCACGCGCCGTGCCACCTGACGTGACCCCCTCCCGATGTTCAAATGCGGTCTCCTGATTGGCCGGCTGTTTCAGCCAGTCGTATTCGGCACCCACCAATATATAAACCGGAGTGCTGACCACCCCGGCGCATTCTAAAGAACTTTTAAAACAAAAAGCAACAACTGTATATAAAACTAGACTAGGCCCAAAGAGGCCAGCCATGCAATAGTTTTAAGTGAGTATTAAGTTAGTCTGTAAGTTAGTTTATTTAAGATATCCACCCTGCCTTCGCTCCATAAGCTAAGTCAGCTGGAGCTAATAATGTACGCCACTATTCTTGAATAAATTCCCGCCCCGCCAGGGTAACTGGCGGGGGGAAAATCGAAAAAAAACGGCGCATTCCAGCCCTGAGGAAGACCACGATAAGATGGTCGAAACGTCGGCAGCACAGTCTTTGACGCGGCGTCATCCGGACAGCCAAGATCATCCACACGACTCCCGCCGCGGAAGCCTACGACTTTATATAGAGATAGTACATTATAAACTCTTTATTTTGATGAAAATCCCTTTGTACTGATAGATTACGTCAAACCGACTTACACCACTTTATTTCGTGAGTAGTGATAGTTCACACGATGAACGGCCTGACAATGCGGTAGCATATTTAGAGTAAGGGAAGGAGCCTACGGCCGTGATCATGGGGCGTAGGCGTGGGGGCTTGGCGAGAGGCGCGGGGTGGAACTTGGGGGAGAAGGGCATGGGGAGGAGGCGATGCAGGTCCCGGTGGGCGAGGGCGTTGATCCGGAACGTGGGGAGGGGGAGCCGGAGCGCGTTATCGGGCCGAGCAACAGCAGCAGCGTCAGTTTTAAGCCGGCCGCTGTCACCGAGACGGATCCTAGCTGGGCTGCGCGGAGCGAGCGATAGGCAATCGTCGGCGTCCGCCAGCACCGCGCTGCCGAAGCCCCAGGGACATCGCCCCCCTGCGGATGGGATGGGGCGTTGGCGGCTGCGAAGGGGTTCAGATTATTTGGGCCAATGACGGGCGACAGACGCCTGTGCTTTGGGAAGCGGTCGTCGCCTGTATCGTAGCAGAAGCGCCTTTCATTGGGAGACGGTCTCCGTCCGGAAACAGATCACCATGGGGGTCATGACAAGTACTAACAGCGGAGGGGGGAAGGTCCTTTTTGGTTACAAAGGTTTTTGACTTTCTCTCAAGGGCGGAAGGACAGTCTTCCTTCCTCTGTACCCCTTCAGCGTGGGTGGTTTATGGTGGAATCACGTGACTGGCCACGGCGGGCAGTTGAGGAATGGAACGCGTTGCGTTCCGGGCATTGATGAAAAAGACGCGGTCGCTGTCCAACGGAGGGTCGCGCGTTCTTGCGACACCAGCTACATTCGCACCGGGCGAATGAAACTCTATAAATTCTCTGTGCTTCAAACCATTCTATTCTTGAACACAAATTGTAAATAAATGTACACCAATGGAAACAGCATTTCACGTCGAAAATGCCTTGGCTCGCGGGCTTGATGGTGATATACCTCCCTCACTGCCGACAGCGATATCTAACGATGATTTTGAAAACTACGTTCTCTAGACCGAACTACGAAGCTTAAATGTATTTGACTGGAGAGCGTATAAAGTATTTTAACGTCCATTAAGAGCTAACAGTATTATTACAATGTTAAGACGTCCGTGATTCCTGCCCATGAAACTAAATTGACATTAATTTTTGTATACGTAATGTTGTATTCAAGTTTCGTTAATTTAAAATGTGTTCTTATAAGGAGAGTAATAGAGCGGCGAATGGAGAGCTCACTGCCAAACTGTTGTTCCAGAACTGGAAAAGTGGCGGGTTCGATTGCGAGTATAGGCAAATATTTTTATCAGTTCTACAGCGTCACAAGGTCTAAGTCGGCTCCGTGGCTAAGATCGCTAAGCCAGTAGTGCCATAGTAATCTCGGACCGAGGGGTCGCGGGTTCGAGTCTCGCCTCGGGCATCTTAATCTGTGTTCGTCGTTTCACCCCGTATCATCATATCGTTTCATCCTTATACCATAACGTTAAATCCAATAGTGGTCGCTAATGACCTAGTAGTTGATGCGCCATTTAATAACAAAACAATAGATCTTCTAAATTACAACATTCTACATTTTTCTTGTCACTGTTAAACAAAACAGCCAACATTTGCATTCGAGAACAAGGCGAA
>JAHLJT010008580.1:0-20590 GCA_031308135.1 Acheta domesticus | reverse complement strand
AACTCTCATATGTTGCCATTTGTTCATTACATCATTATCAGACCGATTATGCAAGTATATCCTTGCATCAAGAGGTTTCAGAGCAAATGCGGAAATTGGCGTGCTTTTAAATTAATTGAGATATTTTTAAATGTTAATTAAAAGTTCATGCATAAACCATTGCCCCACGATCGTTAACATAAGATCTGAATTATTCGAAATTGTTAACTTCCCTATTTTATCAGTGGGGTTCAGTAATTTATGAAACAAAATTGGGGGGTTTTGATATTTCAAGTGCATTCGTAGTAGTACTTTTCGTATCTTTCTTTTCTAAATTGTTCCTCTTGTCAAGGGGTTTAGAGTTATATGATAAGAAACCTCGCCCGCTCCGCACGTTTCTCCCAGTTCCTTTGGCACGCCTTATCCAGGTCATGGCCATCCACCATGGCCACAGCTTCCACCCAGCCCTTCCAGCTCCTTACCTACGTCCACTAGTAAGGTTTTCTCCAACCAGAAATTTCCCACCAGCGAGGCACCGCCCCAGCCAGGACAAACTCTAAGCTCCCAACCGATCTCCCGGCATGTGTTAGTGTAGTGCATAAAAGTGTAAGTGTCTGCACGTAAAGGGTGAAGATACGACAAGGAAGAGGTAGAAAAGATCGCGCGCGATCCATGGTCCGTTTTTTGGGTACTGCTCCGGCATTCATCTGCCGCGGACCGTTAGAATTCTCCTCCAGACAGCGGCACTCAGAATTCGACCCTGACAAGCAAGTGTCGAAAATCCTGCCAAGCTAGCACCTCTCGGTCAGAAGCAATGCAGCGACAGTTGACGCGCTGCCTCCGCTATTAGCGTGCGAGTTACGGTCCTCCAACGGCGTCACTGTCGTCGAGAACTTTCGCTGCAGTTTTAAATAAGGATGACTGTCACGCAGCGTCGGCGAGGAGGAGGCCGAGGCAATGCCGGCGACGCCGCCCGCAATTCATCATCATTTATTACCAACATTCCCGTCCAATAAACTAAGCCCCTTCTCGCCCGTGGTGTCGGCGGTCCCGCCTCTCCCCGCCCCGCCCCCCGCCATACGCCCGATGACAGCGCTCACCTGCGCCGCCCCCGCCCTCCGCCGCCAGCCGCCAGCGCGGCGCTTCCCGCAATTTCCCACCCTTCCCCCCTCGCGTTCCGCTCCCGACAGGGTTGGCTGGCGGTCTCTGCTTCCTTGCCAGCCCATTTTCGCATGTTGTGGATTTTTCATTATCTTTGTCGGTCACATGCGTCTTTAATCTCTGTTAACATGCAACCTACAGGTTTGTTAAGTGTGTCGTGACGGCGACATAGGGAAGGAGTTGCGGGTTTAAGAACAAGACCTTTAATATAGGGTAAAACTAGTTTATTATGACTAAATACGTGCGAGGCCCATCGCCGTTGCAAGCCGTGCAGCCAATAACATTCATACTCACAGCCGGTGACAGGCGGTAGTCCCCACAGGTCAGGAAGCGGGTCAGCCTCAAACGGACGACCCACGCTCCACGAGACCCCGGACTTAGTTCGCAGGCCGCCGCCGAGGTCAGGACGCAGGTCACCAGAGTGACGACCCACACTTCCACGAGACCCGTCGCAGCACAAGGCCAAGAGAACTCTGCCCTTGCTAGCGCCGCGCTCGCCTTTTTAAGGCCGAGGGCCTGGTCACGTGTCGTGGCATGTCAGGGCGCGTCAGGACACGTCACAATGCGCTTCCGACGCTGCCCGTCCGGCCATCGGAAGGGGGTGGAGGGCGGCGGGCCGAAAGGCGTGGTGGGTCATACGGCGCACCCAGCGACGCAGGGCTGCCCGGCCGCTTCGCGACCGGGTGGTGCGTCCCCGGCTGCGGCGTGGCTACGTGCCATTGTCCACGGCGCGCGAGGCGCCGAAGGGTCAGCGCCCTTCCGGTGGGCGCCGCTGGGCCCGCCGAGTGCTTTGTAGCAGGGGGTGGGTCACCGGGGTGCGGCGCCTGACTCGGCCTGGCCTACGTGACCCGGCCCAGGGCCGCGAGAAGCGCTTTACAACATCACCCCGCCCGAAGATAGCCTCGGGGGGGGGGTGTTTTTACACGGATACTGGCTCCCACTTGCTTAGGCCATTGGGCTACGGCACGGTTCAGACTTTACACTACATAGAATTTGCACATACATTACATAAAATAAAGGAACATGAGGACACAAATACACACATATGAATAATACGTACGTCGATGTGAGGTACAACGTTTTTATACGAAAAAGTTAAAAATATACGTTTTATACGATTTTTTTTCTTCTTTTTTGTTTGTCACAAGGCACTGCACTTCACTGAGTGTCACTTAGGGGCGGGTGGTGAGGTCGCACTTCACAACACCTGCTTGGCTCTGGAGAGCGGCGCGCTTTCGAAGGCGGTTGCGTTGACGCCTAAGGCGGTTATGCTGCTTTCTGCCGGTTCTCCCGCGTCGTCGGATGCCAAATTCGGGCATGGGAAGCACCCACACTCGTCGAGGTGTTGGCGCTGGTGGGCGCCTGGGGTCCTTGCCGAGCAGCTCCTCGTACCCACGCGGATGCCGCTCGGAGCCAACCATGGCGTCGTGTAGCCCAGCGGTGTCGGAGGCATGTCCCCTGGGACTGAAGAGGTGGAAGGGAGGCTCCGGTGAGTGGTCCTCGTCTTCCCAGGTCCAGGTGTGAGCCGACTGGAGAATAGCCGACCAGGGTTGAGATCGGGTCGGACAGCTGACGAGAGTCTCTCGCCCTGGTGTCTGTGGGCACTCCCTCTCGTTGTCTGAAGGGCCTCGCAATGGGGTTGATGGAAGCTCCGTCACCCCCAGCTTGTCGAGATTGGTATCTCGCCCCGGCGTCGGTGGGCACGCCATGATGTCCTCCGTGTGGTCCTCGTCGGAGGCGTAGGACCAGTCCCCGTCGGAGTAGGCACAGGGCGCGATCTCCGGGCCCCGCAATGGGGTTGATGGAAGCTCCGTCATCCCCAGGTTGGCGAGATGGATATCTCGCCCCGGCGTCGGTGGGCACGCCATGATGTCCTCCGTGTGGTCCTCGTCGGAGGCGTAGGACCAGTCCCCGTCGGAGTGAGCACAGGGCGCGATCTCCTCTCGCCCTTGGAGCCTCTGGTGCCATGAGTCCTCCGCGTCTTCTAGGTCCCGCAGCGGGCTACCAAAGATGGCCATCAGGCGACGCTCCATGGTGAACTAGAAAACATAGTTTAGGTTAGCTTACGGCCGGGGAGAGGTCGCAGGTTGTATGGTCCTCGCCCTGGACCCTTGTCTCGCTGGTTTTGTGCGGTTGAGCCCCCAGCGGTGTGCGGGGGCTGCTCCACTGGCAGTGCTGGGAGGGTTGCTGGAAGAGGTGGAGAGGGCAATGTGGACTCGTGTTGCGGGGATGGTGGCGAGGTTGGTATTGGCTGGGTTGGTGGCAGCGGGCTGTCTGGGGCGCTGCTTTCCGGATGGCATTCCCCCTGGCTGGGGATGGTGACTGGACCCATCGTGTCGGATTCTGGCGGCAGCGGCAGGAGATTCCGATGGTGGGCGGTCATAACGCGCCCGTTGTGAAGGTGCTGGATATCAAAGGTTACTGGGCTCCGTACCCTTATCACCCGATAGGGACCTATCCATTTGGGTGCCAGCTTTTTACTCTGCCCTTGAAGAAGGGCGAGGTTGCGCAACAATACCAGCTGACCGTCTGTGATGCCAGGGAGTGTACGGCCGTTGTTCTTCTGTTGATGTTCCTTGGCGTTGACCTCCGCATTGAACTGGTTAGCCTGGGCTAGGGCTATTTGGAGCCGCCTTTGTAGAACGTAGTGGTACGGAGGCTCTTCGGCGTATGATGGAGGCTGGGGACTGAGAATGCCCTCCCAAGGCATTTGGAGTTCCCGCCCGTGAACGAGGTAAGCTGGACTAAACCCGGTTACCCGGTGTTTCGAGTTCCGGTACACAAATAAAGCGAAACTCAGGTGGTCGTCCCAGTCTGTGTGGTCTTGCGCAACGTAATGCGAAATTACGGATGCGAAGGACTGGTGGGCCCGCTCGAGTCGCCCGTTCGCCGAGGGGTTGTACGGGGAGGTAAAAATTGTGCGAATTTTCAATAGTTCGCATACTTGTTCCATTAACCGGGAGGTAAAGTTGGCGCCCCTGTCCGTTAAAAGAAATTTAGGGACACCGTGTCTACAGACGATATGCTCCACAAAGGCACGGGCAACCGTCTCGGCGGATTGATCCGGAATGGCAATAGCCTCCGGGTACCTGGTAAAATAGTCTTGGCAAGTAAGGATGTATTTGTTGCCTCTGCGGGATTGCCTAAGGGGCCCGACGATGTCCAGGGCTATTTTCTCAAAGGGATAGGTCGCTTCTGTTACAGGCTGTAGTGGAATAGTCCCCTTCACGGCCTTCTGTTTCTTACAAGTGAGACAGGCGTTAACGTGCGCTTCCGTGTCACGGTACATTCCCGACCAGAAGAATTGTCTTTTAACTATTTCGTAGGTTTTTGCTAGTCCACGGTGACCTGCAAGGGGGTTGTCGTGACACTGTTGGAGTATGTGTTTTATCATGGACATCGGTGCACATATGACGTACTCCGCATCAGGCGGTCTTGCCGTGATCTTGTATAGCACGCCTTGCTTGTCTACGAAGTATTCCGAATCATTCTGACGGGCGAGCCTAAAGAAGGGTTCGAGACTTTTGCAGGTTCGTTGCTCAGCCGCTATTCTATTTTTGTCCCAAGTGGGCTCATATTCGGTCTCTGGTTCGAGCATGGATACCGTGGATGTAACTCGAGACAGTGCGTCGGCATGGGATATAGACTTGCCCGGTACGTGGCGGATAGAATAGGAATATTCTGAGATCTCCATGATCCATCGCGCCAATCTCGGTTTGGGTTCCGACAATGTGAGAAGCCACTGGAGCGGCTTGTGATCCGTATGCAAGGTGAAGTGACGTCCCAAGAGGTATACTCGGAATTTTCTTATCATAGTGACAACCGCGAGGCACTCGAGCTCGGTTGCTGAGTACGAGCGTTGTTCTTTGTGTAGCTGCTTGCTCGCGCACGCGACCATATGTTCTCCGTCCTCGAATTCCTGGGCGAGGATCCCGCCGACGGCCTGAGGGGATGCATCGGTTGTCAAAATGAATGGACGATAAAAATCCGGAAATCGTAAAACGGGATAATGGGTGAGACTGTCCCGTAATGACTCGAATGCTTGTTGCTGCTTCTCACCCCAACTATAGTCGATGTTCTTCTTGGTTAACTCCGTCAGGGGAACGGCCGTTTCGGCGAACTGTTTAATAAACTTCCTGTAGTAGCCCACGAGGCCGAGGAAGGATTGAAGCTCCTTTACATTCGTTGGTACAGGGAAGTTCCTTACCGCCGCTATTTTTTCGTCATCCGGCTCCAGACCTTTGCTGGAGATAATATGGCCCAAGAACTTGGTCTGTTCTTGAAAGAACTTGCATTTCTTGGGCTTGAGCTTTAGGTTTGCACTTCTCAATCTACTGAATATTTTTCTTAAGCCCTCAATGTGTTCGAAGATGGAGTTGTCGTAGCGTAGAATATCGTCAATGTAGACGATACATCCCTTATTGACCAATCCATCCATAACTTGTGACATGAGTCTCATGAAAAGTGAGGGCGCGTTTGCTAGACCGAAACTCATTCTGTTGCACTCATAATGGCCCGAGGGTGTGCTGAATGCGGTGCAACTTCTTTTCGCCCCTGTCTTCCTCCATTTCGACTTGCCAGTCACCTTTGACCATACAGTCGAGCGATGAGAAGAAACGCGCGCCACCTAATTGATCGAAGCTTTCGTGATATTTGGTAGAGGAAACACTTCCTTTTTGGTGACTATGATTCAGGCCTCTATAGGTCTATGCAAGGTCTCTACTGGGGTGGTTCGCTTCCATGGTTTTTCTTTCTTGACTAATATGAGCGGGGAAGACCATCGGGCTCGTCGCGGGTCTAATTCTGCCCTTGCCTTCCATCATGTCTCTGATGGTGTTGTCTAGTACTTCCCGCTTGGGCCATGGCGGTACGCGGTACGGAGCCTTATCTTGATTGGCCTGCGTTTTCTACATCAGTCGTATGCTTTTATCAATGAAGTGCAACCTAGTTTTTGGGACCCGTGAACGAAGATGTCCGCAAACTCGGTTATTAGACCAGTTAACAAGTCTTTGGCGACTTCTGGTGTCCCGCTGAAGTCAAAAAGATCTAACAATGGTTCGTGCGCCGGTGGTTCTGGCCATAGTTCTACTTCATCTTCATCTATTAAGTTAACTTCCGGTTCCAGTAGTTCACAGGAAATTTCACTACTTCGTTTTATTACTTTATCGGAGTTACTCTCGTTGCAAAGCAGGATCGGCACGCAGCCGTCCTTGTCGACGCGCACTACCAGCGGAGGAATTTCTACCTCTTGTCCCCCTCCGTATAGAACTAGGTTTGTACCCTGCTGTTGGGTCGAATTCATCTTGGTCATTACAATGGACCGCGGGGGTATTGTTACCGTCCGAGGAAAGCTCAAGTTTTGCTTTATTACTGGGGAGTTTTCATGTCCATCCTGTGTGAACCTCGTCTATCTTCGTTACTGGTCCACGGTTCGTTGCATGGCGCCTGGTGATCCACTCCTATCCTTTCTTCTTCGGATGGACTGTCCTGATGACACTCTGACCCGTCCGCCTTAATCTTCCTAACTTGTTCCACGTCGCTCTCCGTCATCTTGCTTTCGCCCGTTCCGCTAGCCTGATGAAGATGGGTCTCTCCTTCGGGAGGACAACCCTTTTCACACTCTGCCCCACCCGCCTTCATCTCCCTAGCCTGCTCCGCGTCGCTCTCCGTCGTCTTGCCTTCGCCCGTTCTGCTAGCCTGATGAAGGTGGATCTCTCCTTCGGGTGGACAGCCTTGTTCACACTCTGCCCCACTCGCCTTCATCTCCCTAGCCTGCTCCGCGTCGCTCTCCGTCGTCTTGCCTTCGCCCGTTCTGCTAGCCTGATGAAGGTGGATCTCTCCTTCGGGTGGACAGCCCTGTTCACACTCTGCCCCACCCGCCTTCATCTTCCTAGCCTGCTCCGCGTCGCTCTCCGTCGTCTTGCCTTCGCCCGTTCTGCTAGCCTGATGAAGGTGGATCTCTCCTTCGGGTGGACAGCCCTGTTCACACTCTGCCCCACCCGCCTTCATCTTCCTAGCCTGCTCCGCGTCGCTCTCCGTCGTCTTGCCTTCGCCCGTTCTGCTAGCCTGATGAAGGTGGATCTCTCCTTCGGGTGGACAGCCCTGTTCACACTCTGCCCCACCCGCCTTCATCTGCCTAGCCTGCTCTAAGACGCTTCCTAAATCCTGATTCTCAAACTCAGTCAGAGAGCCTAAAAGGTCTAGCCGGTGTGTTGTTGCGGTTTCATCCTTGATGCCTACCCTTGATGCTTTTCCGTTCTCATTGCTGTGGATGTCTTCGAAGGGAATGAGATCACGTTCGGTCCGTGTCCGGGGTTCCTTCCTATTCTCCGCCATGGTTGCTCTAGACGTATTATTCCTTATAGGTCCTTGCAACCCCCTTTCCGTTTTTCGTAGGGTTCTATCTTCCGTTATAGAGCCGGCGATGTCTGACTGGGGTCTGACCATGCTGGAGTGGTTCCGAGGGGCGAGCCGAGTCACATGACCTTCGTGTACAGTCATGGTTTTATTATTCAAGGAAATGCAGCTCCCATACTTCATCATAAAATCTAGCCCCAGGATGCCTGCGTATTTGGTGCTGCCTAGGTCTACTACCAATGTGTCATGTCGATATATCACGTGATCGATCACTAGCGGTAGCTCGCATTGTCCGAGTATTTTCAGTGGATGACCCGAGGCGCTTTTAATTGTCGCGGTGTAGCTGCGCAGGGGAATACAATGAGAGGGGAAGATGTCGCTGTGGCAAATGGTCACTGCCGCGCCTGTGTCTACGAGAAATTGGTACGGAGAATTCCCGATAGTGACGCTGACGGTCATTCCATCCTCAGGGGTGACAGCCAGTATCATCTCGTCCCCGACCTCTCGGTCGGGGCCTACGCGTTTCCCTCGTTCGAAGCGTTCCTCTTCTGTGGGCAGTCTAAAGTAAGGTGTCCGTTTTGTCTACACTTGCCGCAGATCACGCTAGAGCAATTCCTTATACTGTGGCCCGTCTCTCCGCAGTTATAGCACCCACGCGTTTTTTCTCGGCAGTTCCTGGCAAAATGCCCCGGGTGGCCACATTGATAACATACCCTGGTCGCGGCCGGCCGCTGCGTATATGGAACCGCTCGCGGGGGCGCGATAGCGCTTGCCACGGGCAGTGCTGAATGCTGGCGCTGGATGCTGAAAGCTGAGTACGGTGGACCGGAGTTTGGTGCTTGGCTGGGAGCCGGTTCGCTATGACAGCCCCAATGTGAGGGAGCTGTCCCATTGACGTCCCATTGCGGATTCCATTGTGATTTCGGGAACCCGCAAGTAGGTACTGAAGGAATAGTAACTTGTGAAGTATTTCCGGCTGCGGGGGTGAGGCTATGAGGGCACAATGTGCTCACGAATCGAGGCGCGGTCGCGTAACTCTTGGATGCCGCTTCCTCCAGCCGAGCATATTCTTCGGCTTCTAGCATGGTACGTGGATTTCGGACTACAACGAATCTGCCAATTTCTTGTCGAAGCCCAGCCAGGAATTGCGCAAGCAATCTTTCCGACAACCATTCGTCTTTGTTCTGAGAGGAGTCGGGGTTGCTGTAGCGTTCTAAGTTGGCGTTCGATAGACCGGAGTCTACCGGAAAAATCAGAAACCGACTCCAGAGGATTCTGTGTGCAGTCGTTAAAGAGCTTTTCGAGTGCCGACCGAGAGAACTTGGGAGGAGAACCTGTCCCTTAAATATTTCTCGAAGTTAGGTAAGAGGCGAATACATGCGGATGGTTAGTCCCGAATTCCGCCGCGAGCCCGGTGAGCCGCAAACGTCTACGCTTAGTGTCTGGACCTCGTTCCCAACCACTGAAGTGGCTTACAATTCGTAAGTGCTCCAAGAATGCTCTCTACCTTCGCGCCATCTTCTCCGCTGAAGGCAGGGATCATGAAAATTGGTTGCCCGACACTTGAGGCGGCGCGTGAGCGTGGGCCGAGCTGGTGGGGGTAGCAAGGTTAGAAGCCTGGGCCGTGCCCGTGTTGGTTCTATCTCCCTCGAGGGTACAAACAGAGTCCGCGAAATCCATGAAATTATTAGTACCCCCACCTTCCCAACGTAGGGGAAGTGAGTGCTCGTACGATGCCATGACGGTACCCGCCAATTGTTCTATCTTTACGCAATTTAATATCTTCAGCAGATTCTACTTAAATTATCCCGCTGTCGTGGCCTCGTGATGACGGAGGAGAGGGGGCGCGACGACAATAACACTACGCTTATGACCACCCGCAAATTCAACATCTACACTTACACTTACTCCCACCCTTGGTCTGTTCTTAAACGCGCCCGCTGCTGGGGCTCAAACCCGTACTTCGATTTGAAGACCGAGTTATCGCCCTGCACTCCTTCCGGCTACTGAATTGTTCCACTACCCCGCACCTGACACCAATATGTCGTGACGGCGACATAGGGAAGGAGTTGCGGGTTAAGACCACAAAGACCTGTTTAATATAGGGTAAAACTAGTTTATTATGACTAAATACGTGCGAGGCCCATCGCCGTTGCAAGCCGTGCAGCCAATAACATTCATACTCACAGCCGGTGACAGGCGGTAGTCCCCACAGGTCAGGAAGCGGGTCAGCCCAAACGGACGACCCACGCTCCACGAGACCCCGGACTTAGTTCGCAGGCCGCCGCCGAGGTCAGGACGCAGGTCACCAGAGTGACGACCCACACTTCCACGAGACCCGTCGCAGCACAAGGCCAAGAGAACTCTGCCCTTGCTAGCGCCGCGCTCGCCTTTTTAAGGCCGAGGGCCTGGTCACGTGTCGTGGCATGTCAGGGCGCGTCAGGACACGTCACAATGCGCTTCCGACGCTGCCCGTCCGGCCATCGGAAGGGGGTGGAGGGCGGCGGGCCGAAAGGCGTGGTGGGTCATACGGCGCACCCAGCGACGCAGGGCTGCCCGGCCGCTTCGCGACCGGGTGGTGCGTCCCCGGCTGCGGCGTGGCTACGTGCCATTGTCCACGGCGCGCGAGGCGCCGAAGGGTCAGCGCCCTTCCGGTGGGCGCCGCTGGGCCCGCCGAGTGCTTTGTAGCAGGGGGTGGGTCACCGGGGTGCGGCGCCTGACTCGGCCTGGCCTACGTGACCCGGCCCAGGCCGCGAGAAGCGCTTTACAACATCAAAAACTGTTTAATAGTGTTTTAGACTATATCCTGTTTCCGGACGCGACAATTGCTATGTTCATTTATCCCGCAACTGTAGTACATATTTTAATTACGGGAGCGGAGGTATTTCTCCCCCGCTGGATGGTGAAATCCGGCGCCGACCTTCAGGTCGGCTTGCGAATTTTCTCTCATCCAGGTTTCTTCCAAGCTCCCGTGCGGTCTCTCGACATATCTGGTAGTGTGGTGATGTAAGTGTAAGTGTGGGTAAGTAAGGATTGTGGGTAAGTAAGGAAAATGGAAGAGGATAATAGAGAAATGGATCGCGCGCTGATCATTGCCCGTTTGTTAGGGTGCTGCTCCGGCACTTGCCTGGTATTGATCGGAGACAGCTATGGAGAACTACCGATCAGAGCAGCCGGCCGCTCCAATTCTCCCCCCCCCATAGGCACTCTGAATTTGTCCTAGCTCTGTAGCTACTGTTGAAAATCGTGTCACTGTCAGAACTCAAGCCCTAAGACCTCCCGTCTGAAGCACTGCACTCCGGCTTAGATGACTTTGGGCGCTAATTGATATAACTGCAATGCCTCTGTCCGGGAAGTACTAGGGTTCGACTTACGACGGTGGCAGTATTTCGAGACTACATAACTTCGTCGAATATAGCAGACGTCTGGAGGAGAATTCTGGCGGCCGACTGCTCTGATCGTTTGTTTTCCGAAATTCTCTGCTCAACATCACCAGGCGAATGCCGGAGAAGTACTCTAACAAACGGGCCACGGACCGCGCGCATCTTTCCCTCCACTTCCTTGTTCTGTCATTACCCCTTACTTCAACACATTTTCACTTACATGCACTACTGGTAGGAGATACCTGATTAGGGAAAACTCCGCAAGCTGACATGTAGTTCGGCGCCGGATCTCGCCATCCAAGGGAAAGATGACCGCCACCTCGCGTGATAAAAACATGTTCTCCACTTATGGGACCATTGACCTTAGCAGTTGACGCGCGTGGAAACTAATTTATCTGAGGGCACTGCAGTGACATCATTTGATGTCCTGAGGCGCCTCAGCCGATGGTGATTCAGAATACCATGAATCTACTTGTATTGAAAATACATGTTTACGACGTGTTTGATATTGCCGTAACTATGTGCATCCGCAGCTGTTGATGCGGAAGACAATTACGTTTAACCAAGGACAGAAACCGAATATTACATTGGGTAGGCCATGCACTTCTAATTAGCTTTGCTTTCTACTCTAACGCAGCCTGCCTTGGTGGATTTTCACCGACTAGAGGGTTTTCCTGTTGAATCGAGCGGCCGGAGAGGCGATGTGGATTGTACTCCTTTTATTGTGTTGAGTCTCTTTTGTATTGGCCATTAGCCGTTAAATGTAATATAAAATTCCGGAGCTCCGGATTCCTACATTACAAAAGGAATTTAAACAGACAAGATACAAATAGAATCAAACTACGGTCTATCTTCGGACCATAGCCCTGATTACCAGCTCCCAAGTTTTCAACCCCCCAACGCCAGCAAAACTGTATAACAAGTACACAGACTGTAGAAACTTACTTGAATTCACAGACTATAACCTTTAGTAAACATTCCGGTAAGAAACAGAGACGACATAGGAAAAGGGCATCAAACACGTAACAAGATGCATTCAACAAGCAGCATAGTGCGCAACGCCTCCTCTGCTCTGCACAGTCAATATTCATATTCTTCAGTGCATTGGAAGCAATTAAAGAGAAACGCCGATTAACAGATATCTCAATGCACACTAGACATCACCAAGATGGAACTAATTTTAATAGAGCATCTCTTCTACTGAAACAATCCCTACAACAGCTAAAAACTGCCTCATTCCGCCAATGTATTCAATCCTTAACAGCAACAGCAACAACTAACTATTCAATCTGGAAAGCTAGCGAAAAATTAGAAAGTCCACACTTGTAATTTCCGCCAATTGGGAAAACAAGAGGTATGTGGGCAAAAAGTCCGAAGTACAAAATGGAAAGTTTTGCCGATCTTTTCGCATTTGTACGTAAGCCAATATCCTCATAAAATAAGACAAACGAAGAAAATATAATCCAGTATATTAATGCTTTCTTCCAACTATCACCTCCAATCAATGTTATTTCAGCGAATAGAAAAATCGATTGAACAATCGTTAACCTTTAAAATCTTCCAGGCTATTTTCTCCTCACCAGCAAATACTTCAAAGTTGTCGTGAAAGAGATTTGTCTTCACGCTCTCTCTCGCGCTCTCTCTCTTTCTCTCCCCCTCTCTCTCTTCACTGCTGTTTTTGATGTGAGAATGTCCCCAGTCAGTGGATGGTACCTACATCCCCAATATTGATGTCACATGAAGACGAAAACCAGACATCAACAAATCTACAAGAACCCTGACCTACTGCGATTACAATGATTATGTATGCAAAGCAAATACCTCAACAACTAGCAATACACTAGCCATCAATTTTGTGGACAGCAGTGAAAACCTTGGACGACTCCAGAGACATCACATAATAGAATTGCCTTTCCGTTAATTTTGCAAGTGATGTTCAATACAATGTTTAATCTTCTGTTAATGAAAACAACAATGCCATTTTTAGCGTTCTTTGCTCTGTATGTGGAAAATTTTAAAAAATTGAGCCTCATTTGAGAAAATTATTTGTAAATTCTATGAACATCAAGCAAAAGTTACGTGATAACTACTCTTTTTTCCCTTCAGAAAATTTTGCTTGACCTTTTCAAAAATATGTTTTAGAACATATGTCATTTAAGGTAAAAAATACCCACCTTCAAAATTGTACTTAGCAATGCAAATTTTTGCAATTTTAAAAATACAAAGAGATAGTCTAAAATTAGATCAGCACAATTGTTGAGCGTCTTTGATACACACGAGGAGCAAATTTATTATTATTGGAAAAAAAAATGATCTATTTTTGAAAAATTAATTGTTTAAAAATTGCTTATAGTTCACGCCAAATTACGCAAATGTAATGATATTTTCAAAAGCTTACATGACCTTATTTGAACTATCAATCTCTCTCTCCGATCAAATCACAATCTGTATTCTCGTGCCACACATGCTGGAGCAATATTTTCGGAACGCGTGTATTGTAGAAAGTATATTCGGCAGTTTCCAATTTACTTAATCATGTTATGAATATTCAGGTTATTTACTCACATGAATTACTTTTGCTCTCCGTGAACACGAATAACCTGCAACAAATTTCAAAGTTTAATCTTAGGTGCATTCTCTCTCCCTCCCAATGATCAATTTCTACATTCGTAAAATGCTGTCGGAATCACCATGATCCTTTGTCTTCAGATACATTCTTAAAACGTAGTTCGTCTGTAAGGCCGGTGCAACACCGATCTTAGTAATGTTAGTCCATTGCTTGAGACGTTCTCTGATTATTCCAAAAAGCGATCTGATTATGACGAGAATTATCGGAGCGATTTTATTTTTCCGAGGCATTTATCCAGCATTCTTTCATACGCCGAAAGTTCATGTCCACTGTGAATTTTCCTTTCTTTGTAGCAATTAACACAGACGATGGTTGATATCTGAAGTCTCTCACACGCCAGTTATTTTTATAATGTAAGGTGATTGAAAACGATTAACGAACAAGGGAACTGTTCAGAAAGGAGAACATGAATTTGTCACTACGCTTTCTTTTTGAAGAAAATTGATCTGCTTTTTTTTTCTTTCGCGATTTTTCGCTCACTCTGCAATAGTACTTTGAAATAGCCACAATAGATAGGTAGTTCTAAGTTTGTTGAAAAGTGGAGATTACCCGGTACATTACAAGGGGGAGGTAAACGTTAGGAAAGGTTAACTCACACTAAAACAACCATACTTTTAGTTTCTATGAAATAAACAGATTGGTGTGCTCCAGAATATATTCCACGACTATTGAAGAGCTAATATCTCTCAAAACGAAAAACAAAAGTCAGAATTTTCTCACAATTATACAATCCAATATGTGCGACAAAAAACCGTATTCACCAAATACAGTTCACTTGAAATAAGTGATGCAAGAACAATTTCGTGACAACTACAGCATACTGTAATACTGTTTTCAGTTTGAGACGTAATGAAAGCTGAAACTTATTTCCTGTGCAATATTTCAAAGCATAGAAGGTAGCTCTTCGCGTAAAATGCTTAGCGGGACATTTTACGAAGGCTGTGTGTGCGCCGGGACAGAGTTATAAAATTGTCAGAGTAACTTCAATTTTAAATAACAGCTATCTACATTCTAATGTCGAACATGAAACGTTCGCTTATCACACAAGATCGTGTCGTGCGAGATCAAAACCATGCTACTGTCGCCATTGCCATCGACGAATTGATGGACCATCTCGAATGATTCACGAGTAATATAGTATAGTGCAGTCGATAAGCCATTTTACCTTGCAAAAGGTGAGGCAGAAGATTTTACTATTTATTTTGTTTATGTTATTATTAGTAAGAAACGCCTACGTTATCCACCTCTAAATGCTTCGGGAAAAGGTTTGATAGCCAAAAACTAAAAAAGTTTAGGGTATTTTTGTTTTTTGCGTATACCTACATTCTTAATCGTTGATCTTAGCGCAACAATAGTTATGTATAATTTTAAAGGTCATAAAACTCTCTACATAATTTGCTTTATAAATTATTTTTCTCAAGCAAATAGTAACAGAGCTCGAGATTTTAAAAGCACAAAATTTTCCTTTTTTATTCTGAAAAATTCCCAAATTACTAATATTCTCTCTAATGTATTTTTGAATTCTTAGGTCATTATAAATAAAAAGCGATTAAATGCTCATATTTGTAATACTTACTGCGGTTACACACGCGTCAAAATTCTGTCGGTGCATCAGTCCTCAGGCGGCAACGAAGGCAGTCCTCAGGCGGCCCGACGTAACCGCTGCCACCCAGCGGTTTAGCACGCACAGCGTGCGTTCGTTGCATGATTCACTCCCCCTCCTCCTCGTAAGATATGAGCCAGCCAAGGGCTCAGGTTACCGATTCCCGAGTGGTTTCTCGACTCGCTCGGGTCGGTGATAGTAGCAGTAAATGGACAAAGTAAATAATGTATGCTTTTGTGGAAGATATACATATTTGGTAGCGAGTGTACACATATATAATATATTATATTAATCGTGTTTTAAGAGTTAAAATTGCAACAAATTAAGTCTATGATAATGTCACAGATAACTACTATTGTCAATTTGGTAAGATGTTTTGAAAAAATGTCACAGTAAACTCGGGAAGATACTCTGTTGACAATGAGTGTTTTGTATAGCGTTTCTTAGAGAAGCCGTAATCGTCCTTCGTATAACGAGAAATTGTAAAAATGAATGTGTTTCGTGAAGTGTCTGTGTATGTATAATTTTAAAATAAAATCTGTACAAACTATAAAAACTACATAATTGAATATTATGTATAGTTATGTCTTCAAAGATGATTTATAAGGTCCGCGGTAGACCAGGGCATGAAAGCAAACACGCCACTGTGGGACATGCTGTCATATCAAGCAGTAAGATAGCAGGACAAGCAGTAAATAGTACAATTTCAGAAGTTTCAAATTGGTTTAATAATAACAAATTAATTGTTAACGAAAGAAAAACTGTTTCAATGCATTTTTGCATCTCAAATCGGAAATCGCATGTTCCATTGAAAATGAACAATATGCAATTAGCTGATGTTGAGGCAACAAAATTTTTAGGTCTTTCAATTCAATCAAACCTCAAATGGAATGTACATATAACAGAATTAAACACTAAATTAAGTTCATTATGCTATGCATTCAGAATTCTTTCAAATTCTGTCAGCCTTCATGCAGCTCGTTGCGTTTATTTTGCAAATGTGCATTCCCGCCTGAGATATGGCATAATATTCTGGGGAAGCTCATCCTGTAGTATTCAGACCTTCAGATTGCAAAAGAAAATTATTCGAATAATGAAAAAATGCCTTCCACGTGATTCCTGCAAGCCTCTTTTCATTGAGCTGGGAATCCTACCATTGCCTTGTCTATTTATTTACGAATCTGTAATATTTGTCAAAAATGACCTACTTAACGGAGGGAACATATTTTCATGCAATATTGATATTTATAATTACAACACACGCCGTAGAAATCACGTGCATCAAGTGTCAGTATCAACAGCTCAGTACAAGAAATCAACATACAATACATGTACGTTACTTTACAACGCATTGCCAGATGACATAAAACAATTAAAGTCGGTACACAAATTTAAGTTAAAAGTAAAATCTTTTCTGCTGCAAAACTGTTTCTATACAATTAGAGACTATACTGATCGTGAAAAAGAAAAATAATGTTTAATGTAACAAAACAAAGATATATAATGAATTAGTTTATGTTTGCATTGTATACATTTAAAAAATATTTAATACGCCTGTAACAAGTAATGTACTTCAGCTTCCGGGTCAATGACCCCCATCTCGATCAGGTTTTTGTCCAGTTTCCCTGATCCATTGAGCAAATGCTGAGATGGCCCCTTGTTTTGCTTCTGGACGTAAATGTAGCTTCACTGTGCGCACGTTTTGTTGAGCACTCCTTTTGCTTGTAGTTCATTTACAGTTGAAATTGATTTTCTATAACTCGGGAAAAAACATTTTTCAAATATCTTTATTTTTCTAAAATAATTATTTTCTAAATTCATTTTTTCGTTGTTTTTTTTAATAAAATTCTGGCCCTCAAGAAAATGTGCGCAGATAAATTTCTTTCCCCACACGTCATATACAGTTTTTACTGTTTTTTGACAAATAAATAAATAAATAAATATAAATATCGACAGTAAGACAAGTATTTTTCTCTTCCCTTTTGATAGAGTTCGCTTATATGTATACAAGAAGTTTTGATCTGAGCTCCTTATTGACATCTCATTTTCTATGAATTCTTTGCATCGTACTTTGAAACTTCATTACTTGAGAATCTTACGTTCTGTTAAATACTCAAAACTAAATATGAATCATTCTGTCTGTTCATGTTTGAGAACGCAGATCATAATATGAACGCATTGGATGGTCTTCCGGATTGGATTGTCAAACGGATTGGTGGCTTCTTCTTCCAAATCCTCGTTAGCAATGCGTGTTATTTGCTGATCTCATTCATATTGACATATTTTCAGCTGCATTGATTATAATTAATATAAAGGAAAACTTTAATATTTTGTGCACACGATTTCAGTGCGCGTAGGACAGTCCTTTTTGTGATTCCAAGAATTAAGTCACATTCTCTTCCCCACATAAGAAACAAAAGGTTTTGAAATTGTATCTATTATGTGATCTAAGAGCTGTTAATGTGCTTCACTGAGATTGCTCATTTCCTTTCAAGTTGATGCATAAATCATTTTGGATTAATATACATCGCATGACAAGGTTTAGGTACAGTTATATCCTCCCACAAGAACAGTTTTTGAATTGACGCGACTCCTTTCTTCTTCACCACAACCTCTTCACCTTCGTCGAAACTTCCCTCACATACAAACCACATTCCCGATATACAAACCTAAACATTATTAATTGGTACCGTCGTTCGCTGCAAACCTCCCGTTCTAATAGGGTCGGGAGAGAAAGAGCGATATGGCAGCGATGTAGAAGTGCTATTAGTAGCGATATAGTAGCGATATACCGATATAGTAAAATATGGCCAAGATTTCAAATTTCAAAATCAGTTGGAAATAATAATCTCCAATATAAAAAATTACATATATCAATAATTATGAAACGCGTCATAGTAGTATCCTAAATATGTGTTTTCCTTCTTGGAGCAGCTTAATATTATTATTAATAATATTAAAATATAATATAATAATTATAATATAATTAATTAGAAAAAAGGAAAAGAAGAAAATAACAAATGTCATTTTATTCTATTGGAAAGCTTTTAACGTAAGTAAACCGTGTTAGCTGGCAAAACGTATAAGACATTGTCACTCTTACCAGAACTTTCAAATGCGAGTGTAACCTCAGTAAGTATTTAAAACATTAGTATTTAATCGCTTTTTATTTATAATGATCTTAGGAATTCAAAAATACTACATTAGAGAGAATATAGTAATTTTGGTCCACTTCAGAATAAAAAGAAAAGTTGGTGAAATTTTAAAATCTCGTAGCTCTGTTACTATTTGCTTGAGAAAAATAATTTATAAAGCAAATTTCTAGAGAATTTTATGACCTTTAAAATTGTACATAATTACCCTGCACGTTAGACTGTGTACAATTCTCGAGGAGATGTCGAAAATCTATACGTTGTATCATTCTTTATGCTTGACAGTTGTGCCTCGGCAGATCTTTACTGCCCTTGCCACGTGAGCGCTGCATATTCCTTTGCTGGCAATCGAAAGCGAGATTTCAGTCTTTTACTCTTCGTATTTTTTAGTCAAATATCTACAATGTCTGGATTTTTAATGACGCGAAATATTGTTATTGGGTGCCATAAATACACTAAGTGATCAAACGTATCAGAACACGTGGCTGAAAATGACTTCCCACTTCGTGGCGAACTGCAACGTTAATGCTGGAATTCAGTAGGGTGTTGGCCCACCCTTAGCCTTCCACTCTCGGAGGCATACTTTCAATCAGGTGCTGGAAGGTTTCTCGGAAATGGCAGTCCATTCTTCACTAAGTGCTGCACTGAGGAAAGGTATCGATGTAGGTCGATGAGGCCTGGCACGAAGTCGACGTTCCAAAACATATCAACAGTGATCGATAGAATTCAAGTCAGGACTCTGTGCAGGCCAGTCAATTACAGGGATATTATTGTCGTGTAACCACTCCGCCATAGGCCATGCGGTATGAACAGGTGCTCGATCGTGTTAAAAGATGCAATCGCCATTCCCGAATTGCTCTTCAACAGTGTAAAGCAAGAAAGTGTTTGAAACATCAACGTAGGACTGTGCCGTGATAGTGCCACACACAACAACAAGGGATGCAAGGTGCAAGACCCCTCCAAGAAAAACACGATCACGCCATAACATCACCGCCTCCGTGTCCGGGTGCTTTTGATCACATAGTGCACGTGGCAGAAGTGCTCGTCGATTTTTTTGATTAATTGATTGATTTATTAGTGATTCCGGGTGCGTCAACTACTAACGATATTTTTAGTCCCTAAACATGTAGTGCATGTTTTTTCCTCATGAGGTGGCGGTGATCCTTCCCCGCTAGATGGTGAGATGCCGTCGGCTAGCGGGGTTTTCCCCAACCTGATATCTCCCGTTTGGTAGGGTACCGCTCAGGCATTCGCCTAGTATTGATAGGAGACAGCACTGAAAACTACCGATCAGAGCAGTCGGCCGTTAGACTTATCCTCTAGACCGCGACTGAACTGGACTTGGCTATCTACTTCCTGTCCAAAATCCTGCCACCGTCGGGACTCGAACCTAGGCTCTCCCGGTCGTAGACACTGCAGTGATATCAGTTGATACGCTGAGCCACCTCTCCCGCAGCGCTCGTTGGAACGTCGCTCTATCCCCTTCATTTATTCTTTCGAGTTTTTGTCAACAAGGAAGATTACGTCACTGGAAATGTTGCTGCTATTCCGTGTCACTAGAAACCCTTTATCGACGTCATCACATGTCTCTCGAACTTCAAGCACAAAGAAGTTTCGCACACAGTAAACTAAAGGACCTCTGACAACGTAAACAACATAAACTAAAGTATCTCTGACATGGGCGACCAGATAAGACATGCATCCGCACCGGATCCTTGAAACGTTCCTTAAACGCAGTGAACATTAGATGAAAATGAGCTTTGAAGGTTTATTGCACACCCGCGACTTCACTCGGGGCCCCATGCTACAGCTCGCCCGCGCCGGACGTTACGTCACGCCTCAACAGGAGATCCGGCTGTTCGCCGGAGTGCCATCCGTCGCGCTCGCTTTCCACTAGAGATGGACGATTTAATCGCGATATGTACACCAATTATTTTATATGATTAATCGAAAAAATATCGAAATTATTTAAATGATTAATCGAAAAAGCAGATTTTTTCCCGATTAATCTAAACATCGAATATTTTTCCGAATACTCAGCTCGATTATTTTAATATTATATTCATTATCAAAACAAAACAGCCCTCTTCGCACAAACTTTAGCCACGAAATTCATCGACTTTTTTGGCTCTACGATTACAGAAAAATAGTTACCAAAATGATAAGTGATCACTCTACAAGTTCTGTTACTTTAGGTATGGCTTCGGAAAGCAGAAAGAAAGGGATGATTTGGGAAATACTTAAAATTAATCGTTTAATCATCACTTTGTTTTAATTTAAGTTTGTATTATACTACGTACAAACTAAAATTAATTCATTTAACCTT
>JAHLJT010008579.1:0-78029 GCA_031308135.1 Acheta domesticus | reverse complement strand
TTTAATGATGTTAGCTATAAATGGGTATACAAGATGGCGGTATATGCGGCCTTAGCAACGTCAGCGCAGAGGTTGGCAAGGTCAACAAACTATTCACGGGCTTTGATGACGTCAGGACGCCGGCTAGATGGCTGAAGAACATAAGATGTAATTGGTACAAAAACGAATGACTGTCTGAGGTCGCGGCTACTCGGATTTGTAAGAGACGCACGGGTTGGCTATTAAAGATCAGATAGTCTAATGTTGCCGCCGTGTTTTGAAATAATAGAAGGATGGACGCCTACCGAGCCATAAAGAGTTTAAAAATGCATTAAACAGAACATTCCGTCTCTGGGTGTCGTGGAGTGTAGATCGAACATTCTCTCTCTGGGTGCCGTAGCGTAAAGATCGTTGTAGATAATATAGTGGGAAAGTGAGACTTGTATAGTTTTCTTGTGCGAGAAGTGATAGTTTGTTTCCGGACTTTGAAAATAATTTACCAGAAGTGATTTCGCGGCGGACTTGTTCCGATTTTCGGACATTGCAGTTGGACTTCAATAGTTTACATAACCAGTGGGAGAGACTAGGAACCGGGGAGCGTCGGATAAGAACTAACAAATAGTTTAGGCAGTGTGGACTGGACGTGTCAGCAGCGGCACAAGAACGAAGAAAGAAGCGGAAATTGGAATTAACAACGGCCAAGTGAGAAGCGACCACGGAGCGTTGGCATGCACAAACGGTAAAAAATACTGCAGTATAAAAGAGATAATTTATTTCAAAAAGGGTCATGACCATCAGATTAATTGTTTAATTTAAAGTTAAATAAATTGTTGAATTTTGTTCTTTGGAAAAGAAAAGAGTTTTTCATTTGTCAATCATAATTTTCAATTAGTTGGTAGCATAATTATTACATTTCAGATTCCACGCCATACTGTATAGTTGGCAGATCAGGTAATCGGCTATCGAGGCGATAGCGAGTATTTGTATCCGGACCCATCGACCCAAGCTAGCTGGATTTTTATATAATTTTGTTAGAACCAGATAGAAAAACTTTGGTAGTAATTCATGTAACCTGTTTCTGGCGCCCAAATCTCAATAAATTTGGAACAGGACATGATTACAGCCACGCTTTTGATGAGGACGTTGAGAAAGGTATATTTCAATATATATATATATATATATATATATATATATATATATATAGTGATAAAATAATGAGTTATTCTACTTAATTTAATTTAATTTGCTATTCTAGCTCAGTTTGTGGGTTCTATATGTTGACACACCTGCACGCTTACCTGCAGGCTGGTTGTCACTGGATTGCCCTCTATACAGAGAAGCCTGGAAGTCTGAAATTATTTATATTCGAAGGAATTACATACAACGTGGCACAACAATATTTTTGTTTATTAAGAATGGAATTTGAGATTACAATATAAAATTCTCTTGCTTGATTTCATGCATTAGGTTCACGTACCGAATTGTCTGGCGTTGTGAAACGATGGCCCCGCAGTTCGTAGCCCCTTGACTTCCGCGCCGAAAATCCGTCTTCGCGCTGGTCGTCGCCGAAGTCGTCTGCTTCTTTCTTGCTGCTCACTTCTGGCACTATTGTTCCACAATTTGTCCTCCCTATTCGCGTCGATGTCCAACTTAAACAATTCAGCTTACATACGCGCCGCTACCACCAGGATGCCAGTCAACCACCAACTCTCTCTAGTCCAGAGCCCCCTTCTAGCCCGTCAACAACCTTCGTTACCTAGTAACCGCGACCGTCCAGATTGAGGCGCGGCGTTTGTTCTGTAATATTTTGTATATTACAATATATATGTGGGATCTGATGTTTGACTTGCGCGGTGTTTGGCTACGACGGCGCCGCGTGGTGGGAGAAGCAGAAGCATGGTTGCCATAGAAAAACAACATTACGAATAGTATTATGAAGTCTGAGGTATTGTGTTGAAAAGGTGTGCATTTTGTATTTTTGGCTAATACATGTTATTTAAGGCAATTCGTGTTCTATCTTTTCTGGGAATCGTAAGCCTGCGATTCCTACATTTGGGATCTCTGTCCGGGATCTACGGGCAAATTCTGGAAAAGATTGGCGCGGATTGTCGGAACGGGTTAGCCGGACAGAATCGCTTGTACACGGAACAAAGCAGTTGTGTTGAACAAGAGGAAAGACGACCACGAGTTCAGTTTGTTCGTGTTTCAACGCGTATTCCAGTGCAAGACAAGACGAGAAATGTCGATTGACGAAACAAAGAATAAGATGGCAGAAGGCCAAGAAACAACGGTCGAGACCTGCATAAACAAGAATGTCAAGATGGGACAAAATAATGGGACTCCAATGCGATTACTACAGACAATCACGGACGAAGAATATGTAGTCGACATCAAGAAGATAGAGAAATTTACTGTAGATCAGTTGCAAGAAGAATTAAGAAAAATGAAGTTACCGACTGATGGTAAAAAGTTTCAGTGGTTGAAAGGTTAAAAACAGCAGCAATCTTCTTGGGAAAAACAAACAAATCCACAACCAAGGAGGACAATATCAACAAGAATTCAGAAGAAAGAGAAACAGACAACAGTGACGCAGAAACAGAAAGTAATGTGAACAGTAACGAGCACTACGAAGAATTTCTTTATGATCATTTGTGCGACAAGACGAAAAAGGTATCGAAGAATAGCGTCGGGTCGCGAACGAATACAAAAGCGATCGATACGAAGGAAGTGCGGCGAACGACGTACGACAACTCGTCAGACGATGAATCAAACAGTGATCGACTAACGCGCGACACGCGTGACGCACACGGATCACGTAACAGACGCGACAGGCGTGAACTTAACAGAGTCAAGCCGACATTTACGATACGTGATGTTGAGGGCAGTCTAACCGAATTTTCGGGTGATGATCTAGCCCAAGTTGAACAGTGGCTTTCCGAATTTGAAGATGTCAGCGAGTTGTTAGAATGGCAAGACTTACAAAAGATAATCTACGCGAAACGTATGCTCAGAGGATCAGCAAAGAAGTTTATGTCGACAAAGAAGTTTTTATTTATTTATTTGTCAAAAAACAGTAAAAACTGTATATGACATGTGGGGAAAGAAATTTATCTGCGCACATTTTCTTGAGGGCCAGAATTTTATTAAAAAAAAGTTATCAACATGGAAACATTTCAAGGAGGACCTGATGAGAGAATTTACTTCCAAGCTTAGCAGCGCTACAGTTCATAGACAATTGCGTGAACGTAAACGATTATCTGATGAAACATATAAGCAATATTTGTATTCAATGATAGAAATAGCTAGCCGAGGAAAAATTGATGAGGAATCACTCGTCGAGTATATCATCGATGGAATACAAGACTATGAAAACAACAAAGCCATTTTGTACACTGCAAAAAATATCCAAGAGCTCAAGAAATGCTTAGAGGCCTACGAGAAGATGAAATCGAAATCAAAAGAACGAAAGGCAACTGCATAGAAGGAAGAGGGCAAGTACCGGAATAAATGAAAAATGGAACTAATTCAACAAAAGATCAAACACAAGGCTACAAGAATTCAAGTGACAAGCGACCATCTCAGAAACTGTGTTTTAACTGTGGATCCAAGGATCATGAAATGATCAACTGTACAAACCGGAATAAGGGGCCCAAATGTTTTAAGTGCAACGAGTATGGACACATCTCACCGAGGTGTACAAAAGAAATTAAGAGTGTGGGATGTATCCGCACCATGGACGACAAACTGTTATCGAAACGCATTTCAGCGGGAAGTGAAGAAGAACAAGACAATAGTGGAACATTGGTTAACTGTATGCAGACTAAATTCCATGACGACCCGGAGGTACTCCAGTGCATAGATTCAAGGGAAATTGATGTACCTGCTGTCTGTGAAACAAAAGTTTGCCGATTATGTGAAGATTACCCACCGCCGAAGAACGTGAAATCCACAATCGAAACGAAGACTAAGCTCAAGGATAATGACCCAGAGTGTCTACGACCACGCCGATTAGCGCCTAAGGAGAAGAAAATACTCGACGACCAGATCAAGGAGGGGCTGGAAAACGGCATCATTGAACCTTGTGACAGTGAGTATGCCAGTCCGTTAGTGATTGTGGCAAATAAAGATGGTGCACATAGAATAAGTATCGATTGCAGATCGTTAAACAAAAAGATTGTGAGGACTCGTTTCTCGATGCCATTAGTCGATTTTCTCCAAACTAAAGTTGAATATTTAGGTTGTGTTGTCGAAAATGGCACAGCAACCCCTGCACCAACTATGGTAAAAACTGTACAACGATTTCCCGACACTAAGGGTGTTAAACAAGTTAAGAGTTTCCTTGGCCTCATCGATTATTTTAGAAAGTTTATAAGGGTATATGCCAAAATCGCATATCCATTATATGAAGTCAGGGATGGACAACATTTCTTTTTTGAAGACGCTCAAAAGCTGTCATTCACAAAACTTCAAGAAGCTCTGAGTAACGAACCAGTTTTGCAGATATACGATCCACAAACTAATGCGAATGAAGTAATTAGCAAGTCGGACATTACACATTCATCATTTCGTAATCCTCACAGGATAATCAGTGACCGAGGATCATCTTTAACTTCTGTAACATTTCAGGAGTACTGCACAAAAGAGGAAATTGAGCACAATCCTACTACTGGAGTGACATGTAATGAACAGGTGCAGCGAATTCACAGTACAATTGTACCGGGTTTTACCAAACTGTCTAAGGATAAATCCGAACATAGGCACCGACACACGAACGTGTCACAGAGATGTATTAACAGTACTTTCCAGCAAAGCACTGGTAAGTTTCTGTTCGAGATCCTCGTTGGCGTCAAGATGAGACATGATGCAGCCGTTTTTCAAGTTCTGGGGCAAGAAGCAGTCCAGCGGATTGATCGTAAGAGACAAGGCCTTCGAAAGGTAGAGAAAGAATCCATCCTGAAGAACCAGAAAGAAAATCGGTGGAACCATATCAAACAGTCGAGAGCAGCCCTTAATTACTAAACAGGCGACACGGTGGCAATCAAGAGGATGCAGTTCGACCCCGGTGGAGCCAAGTGTAGTGTCTGCCTGTGCCGGAACTACAAAAGTCCGCCAGCAGCGCCACAGGCCAGCACAGGCGCCGTAGAGCGCGCCTGCAGAAGCACCTCGCCCCCATACTCCCACAATTAGGTGGGGAGGGTGTAGTGTCCGCCTGTGCCGGCACTACAAAAGTCCGCCAGCAACGCCAGAGGCCAGCACAGGCGCCGCAGAGAGCGCCTGCAGAAGCGATACGCCTCACCGCCCCAGGAGAGCGGCCAATTCGTGGAAGGCGCCCCCCCCCTCCCTCCTCCTGTAGAAGAGGGGGCACGCAGCAGACTCCCTTCCCCTGCGAAGGGGTGGAAAAGCCGACGAGGCAGCCGCGGGGCCAGGGCCCCGCCATTCCATCACCGATAACGAGTAGCAGAGCATAAACTGACTTGGACATTGTACCCGGCTTAAATTACTTGTGATTCTTGATTAACGGCATTTTGTAATCAGTATAACGACCCGGCTATAAAAACTTATCTTCGATATTGGGACTCCTGGCAGAATTTTGTGTATTATTATTTGGGATTTTATGAATAATAAATTGTTGTTGCAGAACGCAGAGGGTTGTTTCATTTGGTATACAACACCAAGATTACATTAGCAGCCGACTACATGAAGCCGTACGTTTTCCCTTCAGGGACTGAAGGCTTTTTAGGATGGCCGAATGTGGGATCTGATGTTTGACTAGCGCGGTGTTTGACTACGACGGCGCCGCGTGGTGGGAGAAGCAGAAGCATGGTTGCGATAGAAAAACAACATTTCGAATAGTATTATGAAGTCTGAGGTAGTGTGTTGAAAAGGTGTGCATTTTGTATTTTTGGCTAATACATGTTATTTAAGGCAATTCGTGTTCTACCTTTTCTGGGAATCGTAAGCCTGCGATTCCTATATATATATGAATTAATTTAAATGACAGCCTTTTACTTTCCCGTATACGTACGTATATACGGACTAACATACTTAGTGTAAGGAAAGTTATGTAATGCTGCGCGAAAAAACTGCGGATATTCGACAGAAAAAACGTTTATTGCCGGGCCCTCATAACGAAAAAGTGAATAAATCCATTTGATAAATTAAGAAAAAAATCCTCTAACACATGGTGTGGACAAAATCCCTGTTTTGTGCGTCCTTGACACCGAAAAACCAATTGAAAGCAAAACGTCCGTCTGTCTTCTGTGAACACTACTAACGCCTAAACCATACGTAGGATTTTTTCCAGATTGAAGAAACCTCTGTCCATCTGACTCAAGTCGAAGCTTTGACATTTGAAAAACATTCTTCAAAATTTGCGGGTACTTTATTTGAAGCCCCACGGACTTTTTCAAAATTTTCTCAAAAAAATCTCTCCAATTTTTTTTCTTTAAATTTATTGTAAGAGTAGAGTAAAATACCCTTACAAAGGCATAGATCCTAATTTCATGGTTAACCCTGAATTTTCGAAAATTGAAAAGTTTGAATTTTTATCGGTATCTTCCTACAACTACAAAATTGAAGATTTTTCCTTCAAATTAAATTTGTTCTCCATAGTGATTCCTTTCATTATGAACCTGTACATTTAAACATTTTAGTGATTTTCGCGCAAAGTTGCATACAATATGTGCAATTTGGAAATATAAAAAAGCCAAGATTTTTTCACCGGGAGAAAATCACAATTTTGATCACATCATGATTTTCTCACGGGGAGAGATGGCTTAATGTATCATCTGATGTCACTGCAGTCCCTCTGACCTGAAGGTCCTAGGTTCGAATTCCGACGGCGGCAGGATTTTCGACACTAGCTTGTCAGCTAGGTCGAATTCAGTAGCTGTCTGGAGGAGAATTCTAGCGGCCGGCTGCTGTGATCGATAGTTTTCCGTGGTTTCTCCGATCAACACCAGGCGAATGCCGGAGCAGTACCCTAACAAATGGACAACGGAGCGCGCGCGATCTTTCCTTCCTCTTCCTTGTCTTATCCTCCCCCCCTTACATACACACAAACACTAACATGAACTATACTACCACACATGCCGGGAGACCAGTCGGGAGCTTAGAACTTGTCCCGGCTGGGGTGGTGGCGGGCTGGTGGGAGATACCTGGTTGAGGGGAAAACTTCGCTAGTCGACGCCGGATCTTGCCATTCAGCGGGGAAAAGATGACCGCGACCTCCCGAGGGAAAACACGCACTACACTTACAGGACTAATGACCTCTGTAGTTGACGCGCCTAATATTCTATATAAGATGGCATAAACGCCATATTTCTCTAATTGCTCTATTCTTTTGTTTTTTAAAAAATTACAAAAATGAAATTTTTTGACTTGTCTCACGTCGTTAATATTTACATTCGCGGCGATTTGTTCAAATTACTGTATAAATGAGTACACGTGCTTTAAATAATGTCAAGTAACATATCTCGAAAACTCAACCGTTTTCTGTGAACCCAAAATTCCGTCTTTTCAGAAAAGCTCAAACGCCATTTTCTCATAAATGTCTCACTTTTTTTTCTTCAAACTTTTCAAACGGGTAGTGTTAATTACACTGTTTAATATGACTAAAGTTCATTTTGGGGTATTTTTTTGTTTTTTAATTAAATACCCAATTGTCATTTTTGAAAGATCTCTCACACCGTTAATATGCATATTTCCAGCAATTTGTAAACGCTGTTGTATTTGTGTTAAAGTGCATCAAATGTCTTTAAATGAAGCGAATGAATTAGTTTATCGAAAGCTCAAATTGTTTTGTTAAGGAAGACTCATATTTCGTATTTACAGTTGCGCTTAAACGTCATTTTATTAAAAACGGCTCCAAATTTTTTAAAGAAAATTGCCATTGAGGACGAGGTTGTACTATTCTTTAATATTCTTAAAATAATATTTCCGTTCTACTGTTAGGAAACCGAGAACTTTAGTTAATGTAAAAACAATGTACTTTGGGCGATAGACGGCAACTGGAAAGATATTGTTGCAAGTTCGAAAAGCTAGCCGAGACCAAAGGAAATAGAAAACTAATACGGGAAAATCAATGCCATTCTGTAACACTAGTTTATTTTTGGATACATTTTTCTTTGGGAATAAATGTATTCATTTCTTTTGTAAATAATAAACAATTTATAGTTTATGGAGTGTTTATGTGTTTCTGAAATGCAAATTTTTGCATAGAATGTAGATTTTCAAACCAACTATCGAGTGATTATTGAGGCTCAGCCATTCGTAATATCCAAGCAGTTTATAAAACAAAATGTACTTAAAAGTATCTTAAAAGCTTATTTCCGAAGTTTCGAAGTTTATCCTGTTCATTCTGTATGTATGTATGTATGTATGTAGAGCCCGAGATATGTCGGTATGTATGTGTGTATGTATACACACACACACACGCACACACACACACTCTGATGATTGTGAAAATTCCAACAGCAAGAATGAGACTTGTTATTACAATAAAATTTCATTCACAGATTATGAGTATCACAATATACAAATGATTAAAACGACAGAACTGTACCTACATTTTGACATAGAGAATGTAGTATGGTGTGAAGCCGCCACGCGCTTCCATCAGAGACTCAAGACGTCATGGCGTGGATTGAAAGTGTCTGGATACGCTGCTGGGGAGCCCACTTCCACACGGTTTCTATGCGTGACCACGAATCATCGACAGTGGCTACAGGAGGAACAAGTTTACCCCCGATCGTATCCCAGACAAGTTCGATGAGCGGCATGCAAGGCGAACGTGCGGGGCAGGGAAGCAGTGGTACTCGTAGTTCTTCGCAGAAACCTTGCACATTTTTCGTCACATGAGGTCGAACATTGTCCTGCTGATGGTATGTGGAGCTGCTTGTAGACGGAGCAGTACCTGGGGCTCTTAAACCTCCCTCATACAGCGGTTGCTGTTCATATTTCCCTAAATACGTATGAGGCGAGATCGCACATTGTAGCCAATGGCGCCCCGAACCATCACACTTGACGTTTGTTCAGTATGTGCGGAACAGTGGAAGCTGGCAGATTGCGATCAACAAAGTAGCGTCGAACACGTACGCGGCCATCTCTGTACCACTAATTGAAGCGAGGCTCGGTTGATAACACTCCATTTTGCCACTCAGCACACCAGTGAACACGTTCACGTGCCCATTATTGTCTCAAGCGTTGGATGTTTCTGGACAAAGCAATCTGATGCAGTGGTATGCGTGTCACCAGTCCAGCCCTCAGCAGACGGCGTCAAACCGTCGACGAAGACATAACCACAACCGTTGCAGTGCTGCAAAGTCGAGCCAGCACTGTGGACGAATCCGTTCTGTCGGTTACGGCCATGCCAAGATGGCGGCCATGGCGGCCAAGATGGCGGTCATCTCGCGCTGTGGTCACATTGTGTGGTTCTGTACTCGCTAGTCGCTGAGTACGACCCGCCTCTCTTCAATGGTTCCACACACACATAACTGTCGTAGCAGCGCACCCCTTTCGAGCCGCAATATCACGGCATAGACTAAGGATGTATAGACAGCTCACTGCCAGCAGCACAGAGGTTACGCTTTTAAGGTGACTCATTCAGAGATGGCACCACCGTCGCATCTTAGTTCCGTAAAAAGTGGTAACCGAGTAGAGTGCGCACAGGTCGCGACTCTGCCCCCACTACCGATTTCACCCCTCCACCATTCACTGGCGGTATTTTCAAATTATTGAAACTATTACTGCCACAAGATCTTTCTACGGCATTTATATTTAGGGAGCACATGGTGGGCTGTTGCCCTAAGCGTGAGCACGCGGGACCTTCCGCCTACACTCTACCAATTAACTGCATCTCAACAATGACGTGATCCTGTGACCATAATTATTATAATCATGCGAGCACTTCTCTTATCCATTCATTGCAACGCTTTTTAAAAACAATATTATTTATCATATAGTGGTGAAGTGTCCTGCGTTGCTCAAGCATTTATTAATCAGGGACTGAATATAAATTATCGTAATCTATGTTAAATTAATTTATTAACTAGGGACTGAATATAAATTATCGTAATCTATATTAAATTAACATAATTTCCGTTTTACTTCTCACCAACAGGGACATCAATAATTGAAAAATATATTAACCCTTCGTTGCGCGATTTTTTCTTTTAAGGTCAAACTTTTTTGAGGAATAATTTGGATTGTGGAGATATTGGGAAAAATAGATAAAAAATTCTAATTTACATCTGTGTCGTAAAATTGAAATTTTTTGCTTCTTTGCATATATGCAAAGATGCGCTTTAAGTTATACATTTTGCCTTTTCATGCAGCAATATTGTGGAATAGTGAATATGACACGTATAACAAAGTGCTTGCAGAAAAGTTTATAATAATAACCCATAGTAATTTTATTCGTTATCATATTATATTTTATCTATTCAATCATTTATTATATATATATATAATATAAATATATGTATATAAGTATATATATAATTATATGTATATATATACATACATATAATTTATTTGATTTTTACTATTTTTCATGATTACATGTTTTACATCACGAAAATTTGTAAAAATCAAATAAATTCGAACACAATACGTAATCTCCAAAAACACTCCTGATGTCGCGGCACGATATATAATACAACTTCTCGAGCTTTATACTTGGCACAAAAGCTTTGTACTCCTTATAACATTTACTTATCATCTGGCAAAAACGTACATTGTTGGCAACAAGGAAGCGGCCAGGTTTCCAGATTTCAGTGGAAGAGAATAGAATGATCTCACGAAAGATATCTTCTCGAAAGGTTGGCCAAGAGCAACAATCTCATTGAGTGTTCTCAATGCGTACAACACCGCGACCACTGGAGGCTCAATGCAAATTTACGTGCACCTTTGCAGATATGCAAAGTCCAAAAATCCCTCTTTAAAATTACAACTATAAACAGAAACTAGATTCCAAATAATTCAATTCTTACAAAAAACTTTACTTTTAAACCACAAAAATCCCCATTCAATTAAAGTAATTAACAACCACAAAAAAATCAAAGTAGGGCGACAAGCACTCCCGGAGTGAACAACTATCGCAGTACAGTTTGCGAATGCTTACGGACGACATACAAGCGAGGTTTCTCCAAGGAGTTTAAGTCGAACGGAGTATACGCTATATTAATTTTCGACCAGAGAAGTAAGTTCACACTGTCTTGTGGAAGAAAATGTTCGTATGCCGATTGTGACAACAGTTAGCGAAAACATCCAGGAATAAGTTTTCATAAATTTCCAACAACGAATCCAGCTCTGTGTGAAAAATGGATTCTTCATTCTGGTAAGTACTTATCATTCCTAAGAAGAAAATATTTATTTCGCTTTCTAATATTTAAAAAAACGACTCAGTTTATAATGAGACGCCGAATTATTTATTATTTAAATTAAGGCTAACTTTTAGCGCTAAATTGAACGTTTGGCACGCCGTGGAAGAATCGCTTTTACTAGTGACTGTCTAATATATATATATATATATATATATATATATATATATGTATATATATATTTGAACTATTTTCACTTTCTCGCTACTGCTTACGCAGTATAAAGAAAGTATTGTAATGCTGCGGGGGAGAAAAACGGGGAATTTTCGGCAGAAAACTCTTGTTGTCGGGCCTGGTAATGAAAAAGTGGATAAATCTTGTCCCTATAAATATTAAATTAATTTCTCTAACATGTTGTGTAATCAGAATTCATGTATGGGTTCTTGAGACAGTAAAATCGATTGATGGCAAAACTGTCGTCACGTCCGTCCGTCTGTCTGTGAACAACGATAAACCGTAAGCAAGATTTTCATCAACGTTGATGTCCCCAATCGATCTGGCTGTTGTCGTGGCCCCTTGCATTTGAAACTTATATGTTAATTGTTATTTTTCCTTTGTTACACCTCAATATTTTTGACATTTAAATTATTGTATTCCCAGATTAGCAGGCACATTGTGGCCCCATCATCCGGTATAAACTGTAATACATAAAAATTACACATAAAATAACAAAAAGATAGTACAATATTAGATATATAAATTTAAAATAATAATATTAATAATAAATATTTTTTAATCAAATAATTCAAGTTGAATGTTATAATGCAGGGAGCAAAATCACCGTTCATAAATACGAATGAAACTCCAACTCACAACACATATCCACAATAAAATATGGATATTTTTATTGTAATGTATTATATTATATATTTCAATTTTGAGGGTATTTTACCTAAAGCCCCTGGAATTATTTTTTTAATTTCTAAAATATGCCGTCAAATGTTTGGTCAAGGTCTAATGGAGAAGATCTTAATTTTCTTTAAAAATCCCAAATTTTCGAAAATTGCAAAATCAATATTTTTAGGCGTCTTCCTACAACTACAATTAAGAAGAAAATTTATTTTCTTATTGAAACGTGTTCATCGGAAACATATCTTCAAATGAGGTAACGTTCAATCTTTCGAAAACATGAGTATTTTTTGTGTAATTTTGCGTGAAACATAGGCAATTTTGAAATTTCAAGCAATTATCTTCTCAGAAATGGCTCCAATTTTTTCTTTCATTTTCTTCAGTTTTTTAAAATGTAGAACTAACAAATGCATTTCTTTTATTAACCCTACGTTAGGCGCGCATGGGTCTAGTAGACCCATTGCATTTTAAGAACTCAATATCTCGCTGAGCTCTAAGTGTAAGATTATGAGTTCTGGTGACATCCAATGTTGAACGGTTCTGCATCCGCTGGTGAGGTTACCCCAAGATAAGCCGGATGACGATAGGTCACGTAGCTCGTCTTTCTGACCGCGCGCGATGCGTGGGATTGCCAGCCCCACGCGCCAAAAGGCGTCACATACTGTTCGCAGAATTTCTCGGTGCCGTTGCGTTGCATTCCTCTCACGCCAAATCTTTCGGGCTTGATTCTTGTGTTCGTGTGTGAACGGAATATTCTCTCTGCACGACGTATATAGTTCTCAATATGAGTGAATATGGTGATCTCCAAAATGCTGATAACTCCATGGTTTGTTACTCAAAGAAATTCAAAGATCCACAATTAATAGTCTTCCAGGAGAAATTCAACAAATGCGAACTAAATCCAGAAAACAAAAAATTAAAATACGATCCTATGGAACCACAGTACAAAAAGAAAAATGTGTCAGTCTGCTACAAGGAAAAAAATTGTCGCCCAAAATATGCTTGCATAAAATGTGACAATTTCTTATGTTAATGCAAACATCACCACAGTCACTTCATTGAAATTGGTTGATTTGGCCTTTTTCAAGTTAAAAATTAGTTGTTATACTAAAAATAATTATATAATATGTAATTGACATAATTGTTTTTTTCATAAGCATTTACTTCAATTGTACATGCGGAATTTCATACAAATCGATTTGTTGTGGAAGACTGGTAATTGTGGATTTTCTTTGTCTCCCGGCCGGTTTACATCTAGCATTACTGTCAATATTGATCCGAAGCCGGCGGTCGGGAAAATTTTACGTGCTGCCAAAAGTACTTTTTATGTAAAAATTCAATATTTTGTCACAAAAATTCAATCTTATTTTTTCGATGATCAGGAAACCCAGTTTCATATATAATACCGTGGATTTGTTAATTCAATTTCTTTTCAAAACGTATATATCTTTTACCCAGGGTCAACAGCGAGGCTAACAAAACAATTACTGAAAGGTGTCAACCCTCTATGAATATATCAGGAAATGACGGAAAGAATATGGTCACTCTAAAGACAGTTGTACCAAAGGCACACATTTTTCGAAGTGATGATCTCCAAACTTCTTATTATTTCAGGTCGCATCAACGACTAGGTCATTAGCGACCATTATTGGATTTCACGTTATGGTATGAGGATGAAACGATATGGTGATGATAGGGGGTGAATTGACTAACACATACAGCCATGCCCGAGGTGGGACTCGAACTCGCGACTCCTCGGTACGAGATCACTACGGCACTACTTCCTTAGCAATCTCGGGCACGGCGCCGACTCCAAACATTGTTATATCTATTGTAGTAACTTAAAGGGCCTGCCTCCAGTATTTTCACCTTAGCTGAATTCTCACAGTTAATTAAAATGAATAAATGCATATTAATGAAAAATGCTGCAAATATTTCAAAATAATTCCATTATTCGAATAATAATTATCAACAAGAGGAAATAAATACAAGTAGAATCAGTACAAATAAAGGAACTATATAAAAGAGGTTTACCATTCTAAGAAATCATTTTTTCTCAGAAGTGTGATATGTGACACAATGTGCCGAAGCATAGAATAAAGACATCCTTAGTCTATGGCCGAAGTAACGAGAGAGCGTCGCTTGCAACCTAGGCAACTTCCTGGGCACAGGACGCACGGGCTGGTTCAAATGACCACGATTCAGTTTATTTAATTATTCACAGGTTATTGTGTATAAAATACATTTTCCTGCATCCAGCGCTTTTTCAAATACATCAACCACTCATTATGTTAAAAAATTTATAAAGTCGACATCTGTGTAAGGAACTATTGTGTTGTTCTTTTTCCACTTATCTATACCGGGTGTCCGGGGAGGAAACGTCCAAACTTCGAAAATAAGCTCGTAAGACAATTCTAAGCATATTTTGTCTAATAAACTACGTGGATATTCCGAATGGTTGGGCCGAAATGAGCACTCAAAATGTGGTTTGAAAAAATGAATTCCAGGCAAAAATTTGTATTACGAAAGCATAGAAACACTCCAGAAATATGTAAATTGTTTATTATTTACAAAAGAAATGAATATATTAGCTCAGACAGAAAAATTAAGTGAGAAATAAGAGAGCAGTCGAATTGTGTAAATTGGTTGCTTTTTTATTTCTTGCTTAATTCTTCTTTCTGAACAAATATATTCATTTTTTTGTAAATAATAAACAACTTCTATGTTTCTGGAGTGTTTCTATGCTTCTATAATGCAAATTTGTGCCTAGAAATCAATTTTTCAAACCAATTTTTGAGTGCTTATTGCGGCTCTACCACTCAGAATATCCAAGTAATTTATTAGACAAATTATGCTTAGAATTGTCTTAAGAGCTTATTTTCGAAATTTCAACGTTTCCTCCCCGGACACACTGTATATTTTCATTATTTCTCTTGTAATTTTTTTCCTTTTAAAATTTGGATCATTTCTTTATTCCATGTATGTTTTGGTCTCACACAAATAATTTTTCTATTTTTGCACCCAAGCAAGTTGGCACCCTGAACGCTCTAAAACCCCCTCTGTTCCTCATACAAATCAAAGAAATTCAAATAATATTGCAAAGAGTAAGGTTGTACTTGCTCGATCGGTATTACGCACTACTTAACTTTGCTTTGCTTTCTGAAGAGTAAAAACCTTTTCTATTATGTTTGTGACTATCAAGGAAAGCAAAAAGTTAACTCTCAAGGAGGAGTGAATAATTTGTTCAAAGTTGTTTTTAATGAATTGTTCCGAGAACATCTCTCTATAATGCTGAATAAACTTTTATTGAAAATTAGTTTCCAACATCAATTGTATTGTTATTTTTGTTTGATATTCTCCAAGTACATTAGAAGTTACATTTATACATTAAAAAAATTAACATTTTTCATTAACAACTTTCCTTCTTAATTGAAAGCATAGACAAATGGATAGAGAAAGGGTGGGTTTTAACATGCGAGAGTTCTCGCACGGGTACGCTTGTAATATTTAAAAAGTTAATATTTCAACAGACCAATTACATACTCATTTTGATTTTTCCCATAGTCCAGTATCTTGTATGGAAACTAGTGGTGCTACAACAGCACATACTCCCTCGGATTTTCATGATTTACTCCCTCATGATTATTGATATTTTGAACAGCGTTTCTGATATCTGGAAATATTCAATTTGTCGTTTCCCGTATTATTACGGCAGATCCATATTATAAGGGCAGGGCGTCCTCGATTTCTTCACGCAAAGGGACAGTCAAAATGAATAGCTGATTTGCCTTTGCAAATAGTTTTAATTACCGTGGAGGAACTTTCTTATCAAGTCTTGCCAAAAATGCAGGTTTTTTACAATTTTAGTAGGTATCCCAGAATTTCAAAAAACCTGCACACAATACACTTCTCCCCACAGCAGGTCACACACAGTTTTTAACTGTATTTGATGTTCAATAAATAAATGTAGTTAATTGATTTGGTCTGCAACAATAATACATTTTTGCACCGACATCAATTAGTGTCACAAACAGCATTTTTCTGTGTGTGTGTGGGGGGGGGGGAGGAGGTATATTGTGCAGCAGACTAGATGTTTCCATACAAAAACTGTTCCTGTAAGCTGAATTTTAATTTTTTTATTGGTTAATTTATTTAAGAGTTTTCAAGTGTCATATTGAATGTCTTTCGTTTCTATAGAAAATGAGTAAATACTGATTTTATGATGAATGGCATCTCTAGCCGATTTCCTATTCTGAAGGGGGTAAGTTCTATGAGAGACCCCTCCCCTATTTCCGTTATTTAACCACCTTTGGTCCACACCTTTACATCTTAGGAACAACTCTTTGTCTTTGAAAGGCAGGCCAAAGACTTTGCCAGTGCGGCTTGTCCTGAACGGCGATCACGCTGCAAACCCATTCACAGCTTCGTAGAGGCAAATGGTGAGGTTTCCGTTCCAGTCGGCGGGGCGAGCGCGGTAATCCGGGTCTGCGGGGCCAGGCAGAATTGTGTCTCGGGAGAGCAAAGTGCGGAGCCACGAATGTCCACGAAGACACCCGAGCGGAGTCGAGCGAGGCGAGCTTTCCGTCTAATATGCATAATTTCTGCAGAAGAGTGAAAATCATTGCTCGCAATTGTTGGCACCTTTTGTGAGTTCTTCTTCCAACATACTCAAAATTCCAATTACAGATAAGCAAACAATACTTTTTCATTTAGAAGCAGTTGCTTGAAATATAGAGAGAAAAGACGTAGCCATTCTGAAATACTGTATTGCAATGATAGGTGTCCCCTCCGATATTTCGGATCACGAAAATTAATTTGAAATAGTTTAGTAATTTATAATTATTTTCTTAGAATACCAATTCAAATGGAAAACACAAACCTTCATTATTTCATTTCGTACAAAATTTGTTCGTACCAATGAAGGTTAGATATTATAATTATATGAAAACTTACTAGCTACGTGAAACAAGACTGTAATGCGTCATCTTGCATTCTAATTGCTATAACTCTAAAACTTCTGAAAGTTGCAGCATATACATTTAATTTATGACTTTCCAACAATGCGAAAGATGATTCTTGTATATCTCAAACAGATAAGTCTCCAATCACAGGCATTGTTGACGCTTTTCTTAGCATCCGATTTATCGAATCACATGCACTAATAGGTTAAGGCAAAAATACTACCATAATTATATTAATCTACAATCTCTTAACAAGTTCCTACATTATTACTTTAATTGATTGAAAATTGTAAAAGTTGGAACTTTTTAGATATGGGAGAATGTAAGGAAAATTAATTACCGGGAAAGTGAAAAAGAAAATTTAAGATAGTGCATTTACAGTTTATTAATAAAATTTTTCTTTAAAATTGCCCAGAAGCATACATTGCATCTTCATCTTTTTTCTTTACTTCTTTCATTGACTTGACAACCCTTTCCTTCTTTTATGGACTTGGCTTTTTTAAGCACTTTTAAAGTCTAGTTGCAATGCCATTTCACTTTTGTGGAGACGACGTTTGTCTCTCATAATATCTTTATATTTTTAGGAGATGTCACTTTGATTCCTAAAGCATGCTCTTTCACTGGCCTCACATCCCATATTGAACTGGGACACTGCTGATGTCAGCAATTTCAATCTTTTTTCTGGAAAGAAATGTTTCTTTTGGGCACTTGCTCCAAACAAAACTATGCAAATATTCATTTGCATTCTGTGTTTTCCCATATACGCATTCCAGTAATTCATTTTTTGCAAGCCTCTGATACATAGGAATTATTTTACAAATAACACTGGGAGACTACAGTTTTCTTGTTGTTTTTGCCATGTTTTGAAATTTCATTCCCTTGAGCTCGATTGTAGAAGCACCATGAATTTTCTTCTTTAGGGCATTTAAAATGCTATGGCTTCAAGTCTGTTGGCATTGCATGGTATAAGGTGGCAAGTATTGCAGACTTCATCTTCTGCACATCTGGAATATTCTTCTGGATGGCATTGTGATAATTTGCTAAGACAAATAATTATGTCATCCTTTAAATTCACTTGTTTTTTACCAAGTGTAACACCCTTCACTTTCTATTCTTGTATTATTTTTGTAAGTCTGTTTTAAATCTTTACATCACATGTTTTATACATTCTTCTTTTCTAATAATAAAGTTGTCTCCATAGATGTTTAGTTTCAGATGGTGATTGAAAGTCTTTGCATCACCATCTGACAGTATTGTTGTATATCTAAAATGATGAGCCACATCCATTGCTTTTGAAGATCCATTAAAATTACTAACACACTCTCCACTTAAATCATGAATTTCTTTCCATTTTTTATATTCACAGCTTTTTTCTCATACTTTGCTCTTGTTCTTTTCATAAGTGCCACAGTATTTTGACAAAACATGAAAATCAGCCACATGACCAGTCAAGATATCGATAACAATTCCCATTACATAACGACATGTAGTGCCTCGTTTATGCCATGTTCCATCATACAATACTAAAAAATTTATAACTTCATCACTGACTGAATCTAGAACATCTATGTAAGCTTTATGTATGGCTACATATGAAAGTCTCAAAATTTCCTCTTATTTTTGTATTATTTTTAATAACAGAGAGAACATGAGAATTGTAAGTTGAAACATTCATTCATGGTAAACCAATTACCATTGAAACTGCTCTATTGCTGAATGTCCCCTACCTATTTGCAAAGAAGCATCCACAATTTTTCTATTTACTTCATGTGGTGGCCTACTACAAGATGATGTTAGGGTAGACGATGGCTATTTGAAATTTTATTTAACAATTGTTCACAATTATTACGCGTGTTCATTAACTGAAGAGCAAATTACATTCATTGTTTTACTTCAATGCATACATTTGAGGATCCACAGACAACACTCACAAGCATCCTTTCAGTAAATGTTCCTAAACACACATGTGAAGTAACATGCAAGTGCAATTCTCTTCTTCGGATATTTCACTGTTCAGCAGGAAAAACATCAGTGAACTTGGAAAGAATGTTCGCACTGGCTGATGGCTTGACCGGTGAGATTTTGGCAGAAAATGAACAATGCTTGACATCTGATACTAAAAAATTTTCTACTTCCTCAGCACTGGCATTTGTGACTGCAATCTCCTGCCGTTTCTTCTTTACAAAAGCTGCATTTTTATTACCACTGCACTCTTTTGCACCGAAATAATTCTAACCTGAACTAGCCGACGGAAAATAAATTGAGAATATTAAATACTTATTAAAAACCACCTACCAAATAACTAAGTTATAGAAAAGTTAAAATAAAGAAACTAATGTGACTAATAGTTTGGAATTATTCGTTTAAAACGAAAGTTCGCAACAAATCTTGTTAATGGCGTTAACGACCACTTAACATTAGAAACATTAAATTTCTGACAGATTTCGAATTGAAGATTTGCGCCTTGGAAGTCCGTTCGGCTCGCGCATGGGCTCGCTCGACTCCGCTCGGGTGGCTTCGTGTACGTTCGTGGCTCCACATTTTGCTCTCCCGAGACACAAGTGGCCACGCAGGCCAGCTGGGGCGACGGCGGCCCGAGCCCAGTGCCTGCCGTCGCCATGGAAACAACTCCCCTCCACCATGTTCCCCCCCCCCCCGCGTGATATTTCCTAGAAAGCCCCCACCACCAACAATAAGCCAGACAGCCACGAAGTCTACAACGAGGAGACTCAACTCCGGTGTTGGAGGCATGGTGGGGGTATGTACGAAAAACGTCGGCAGCTATTTGAAAAATAACACAAAAAAAAAGAGTCCCTTCGCCTTCAGCGACATCACGCGGCGAAAGAAGGAACTTACCTCGGCTTTTCTCGGCCACCAATCGTCAAAATTCGTTTGGTCCAAGTGGCGCCCCGAAGTCTACAACCAGGCGGTGTGCGGATGTGCTTAACCGAAGACAATAAGTTCAAAAGGAAGTAGTAAGTAGTAAATAATTTTGTAGAAAAAATGTTTGAATTAAATTTTGTATACGATGCTTTGCTGCCATTGGCTGTTTTGAAAGCCTTCGTAGTTCTTTCAATTGCCACGTGAGGTCGCTGAAGGCGAAGGGACTCGGTTTTTTTTGTATTATTTTTCAAGTAGCTGCTGACGTTTTTCGTACATACCCCTACCACCGGAGTTGAGTCTCCTCGTTGTAGACTTCGTGCAGACAGCCCTTCACACTTCCCGACGTTGGCGAATCCTAGCGGTCGACGGGGAACTATTCAAAGGATGTAACTAAAAACACGCCTGGTGAGCCCTCTATATACATCTTTACTCTATGATCACGGTATGACAAATCCGCTTCTCGGAGACCGATCATTCTGCCGTTCGAACTCAGACGCTGATAGAGCGCCCTTTGGCGTCCACGAGGCATATTGGCACCTGTTTTCACATTTGCAAGTTGTTTGACCTCTCTACACCGTCTAGGTGTGGCGTGACACTGACCTGAACAGTCACACAAAAGAGAGCGCTGCCAGGCTAACGTGCACATAGTGTTATGTCTAAACTTCCAGATAAACATAGCACACAATCTCTGCAAATTTAATCACTTCTTATGGATACACTATTCTATCTATCCACCGATTTTTAAGTGATTCCAACCATTCCTTCTGGGTCTGCAATTTTCACAAACAGCAGTGTATTATGTAATGGTGCAGAATATCGATATTGAGATTTCAACGGAAATACACGTGCTGGGGTAACATGCTACCGACATTTTTGGTACTTTTTGTAAAGCATTGCAAACATTTAGTACATTTTCTAAAAAAAAATAGCTCCAATTTTTTCTTTAAATTGCTTGTAATTTTCTTTAAATTTCTTATAGATTACAAATTAGACATTACAACATTACGAATATAGTATTGCTCCGTATTTCACTATTAACTCTGAATTGAAATTCGGAAAAGTTAGTTTCGTTTGATTGATTAGTGATTTCGGGGACGTCAGCTACTAAGTTCATTGGTCCCCTTCGTGTGGTGCATATTTTTCCATCGTCAGATAGCGGTGATCCTCTTCCCGCTGGATGAGATTCGGCGCCGACCTACCAATCGGTTAGCAGGGTTTTTCCCCAACCCTGTATCTCCTACTAGCCGAAAACTGTTCAAATCAAGACAAACTCGGAGTTCCCGATTGGTCATTCGGCACTTCTGATAGTATATGGGTGTGTGTGTAAGTAAGTGGTGAATATAGGACAATGAAGGGGAAAGAAAGATCGAGCGTGGTCCGCATGGTCCGTAGCCCGTTTTTTCGGGTACGACTCTAGCATTCGCCTGGTTATTACGCCTACCGATTACAGTGACCGGCCGTTAGAATTCTTCTCCAGACAGCGATTGAACTTGAACCAGCTACGTAGCTAGCGTCGAAAATCCTACTATAGTCGGAACTCGGGTCCGAGGTACTGCAGTGAAATCAGTTGATGCTGCCCCGAGGCACCACTCCGGTGATTTCTTCAACATCTTCATTCTACTACAGTAATAATGTTAGAGATGATTTCTTCAACCGAAATTTGTTTTTCTACATTAAGTTCTTTAGTGAATGTACTTTTCCTTAAAGAATATTAGTTCGACATTGCCGTAACCGTACATGTTGTTTCTTAGGGAGAAGTTGTATTTGAATTGAAATCGGCAGCTTTAGAGCAAATTTGAATTATTGATAAATAATATTGAAAACTATTAAGAATAAGATTTTTTCAAAATCGGCTTTAGATTTTTTCATTCACGTTCTCTAAGGAAAGTTCTAAATGAACTGCAAAACGTGATACAAACGGCATTTTGCTGTTTACATTTTCGCGTTATTTGTAAATTCATGCTTTTTATCAAAAGATGTGTGGTGCATTTTTCCGAAAAATTAAGTCTGCTCTAAAATAGGATCAAAATCGCTCATTTTCAATAACACTGAATGCAATATTTTCTCAAAAAGTACTCCCCAAGGTTCCAATGAAAATGTGCGTGTAGAACCAGATTTTACATACCCATTATATACATCTAGACCAATTTTTATTCTACTACGTGTATTAGAGGATCGAGAAATGAAAAAAAGAGTGAAGAAAACTACCTGGTTTTTTGAGAAAAAACAATTCTCTCAATGTACATATTATATAAAAGTAACCTAAACAATCACATTGAAAGATATGTGCTGTAAATATTAATATTTTAATGCTAATAGCTTTCCTTTTATCCTTTTTGTTATGGAAATGAATGGTTTCAGAATAATTAAAATTAATAATTTAATATTACCAAGCATATTAAAGGCAGCTAATGCATACGAAAGTTACTTTTAGTTTATTATTGATTTTACTAAATTAATATATTTCAAAATCCTAACTCGTTTGCATTGGTGTGGTCAAGTGAGTCTGAGCACAATCAAAGTCCTTGGACATCAGGGTTCAAAACCCACGTAGAACATGAATGTTTGCTAGTGTGTTGGAGGTGATGGGGGCATTCCATGAACCAGAACAATGGTTTAAACACCGAGATGGCGACAAGGAATACCACGGAAAAATACGTGGAGCTACAGGACCAAAGTCGATGCATCCGCTGGTCGGACTGAGTATAGGTGCCCTTGCCATTTCCAAGACCAAGAAGGTACTGAGAAAGTCCCTGATAGTCTTTTAGACGTCAAAGACAATAGGAATGGAAGTAGTATGATGTCTGGTCCATTCTGTAGCACTATATAAGAATATATATTTTTTTGAAAATAGTACTCTTTCTTTAGTGACTTAATTTACCGAAGAAAATGTGTCACTAGGCATCTCGACGTAACTCGACAATGGCAACAATGCGACACAGCAGTTTGATATTCAGAGGATTCTCATTGTTGATGCAAAAATGTATCTCCGGGAATGGAATGCTGTATGAAGTTGTTTTGTTTTAAAGGAAGGGTTTTAAAGAAATAAATACTTATGTAGGCGTTTTTGATTTAAATACGGTTACCATACGTCCTCTTTTCCCCGGACATGTCCTATTTTAGAAGTAAGAAAACTGGATTTTTCAAGAAAGGACGAAGTGTTCCTTTTTTATTGGAAAGGGGGTACTACTTTTAAATGCAGCCTATTTATTAGGTACTAAGGATAATGGCATTTTTTGATATTTAACTTCAGCTTTCCCTCGTCCTACGACCGTCAAAATCCAAATCTACATTTACTTTCTTTTCTCCTTGAAATGAGACAGTGCTGCCAACTGATCTGTGGTGGCATATTTGAGAAGGGTGCCAAATAGAGAAGCCTTCTTTAATGAAATACAAAAAGTTGAAAGCAAAGCAAAGCAAAGAAAAGCAAACTAAAGTTTTAATAGTTGAGGGAGATTTCATCTCCCAAATCCCTCTGGAATGAAAGTGGAAAAGACAATAATGATAATGATGTATGCTCATTGAGTGGTTGTGAAAATTATATAAGTGGTTGACGAATTTGTTTTGTTAATAGTATTTTGTCTTTAAGAAAAATAAATTATATTAAAACATTTTATATGAAGTGTCCTCTTTTTAATAAGAAATATCCTCTTATTACATAATGGAAGTGTGGTAATTCTAGATTTAAAAGAAATAATTTCATACGAACATTTATATTGTGTTCCAAATACAATATATTAAAATGATTAAAAGCCATTTTTACGCATTCATATGGCCTTATATTGAATGTTGTCTTCTGCGCCTGTGTCCAAGAATGAGCCTATTTGGATGTCCAACTCTTATTTCTACAAATATTCACTTCTCAAAATGTATATTGTAAAAATGGATGAATTAATAGTACAATAAAATATTTGTTAGGTGAACTTCTAGTAATGACGATTAAAGAATTGCAAAAAATTGCTGAAATAGAACAAAAATGCTCATTAGAATGTAATTCATTGAAAAAACTAGTGGTGCTACAACAGCACTTACTTTCCCGTATTAGAGGAAACAGCTAAGTAGTACTGTAATATTGCACTTTATGCGCTACTAACATCTTCGCTTGGAACTCACTATTTCCATTGCAGTGTTGTCAGAACTATGTGAATTCTACAACTTCACAAAAATAGAATTCAAAAGTTTTGTAACCCTGCATTGGAAAAAGAAGCCTGATACCCTGGAAATATAGAAATGCCTTCCATTGGGCCATGAATAGGGAAGAGTATTTTAAAACCATGCAACGAATTCTCTACTCACTACAAATGGTACAGCATTTGGTGCAAAACTAAATATTTGCCTGCAAATATCAACATAAATTAGACAATTATAACTCCTTTTCATACAGCTCCATTAGGTCACAACAATGACACTAATTCACAAATATTCGCGAGCGCAAAGTGAATTCCATTGTTGCAGACCCTGCATTGTCGCTATTCTGAGAGCTATTAATTCTTTTTACTTATTTCAAATATTTCAAAATAAACAATTTCTAAAATATTAATGTGCAAGTCTATAACAAAGTTCGAATGTAAGAAACGAAGAAAGAAATAATATACAAAATTGCACATTCTAATTTACGACGCATCCAGCTGTCCGAAGCGCAGTAAATTTACAGCGGCCTATTACGCCTACTCCTATTTTGAAAAAATTAAGCATGACCGTATTTATTTTATTTATTTATTTGTCAAAAAACAGAAACAGAATGGCACAGATTTTCCCGTCTTAGTTTTCTATTTACCTGGGTCTTCGCTAGCTATTCGGAATTGCCACATACTCTTTCTTGCCAGCTACCATCTATCATCGCCAAAAGTACATTTTTTTGTCATTTTCTTAATTTTTCGGTTTCCTATTGGTAGAACAGAAACATTAATTTTAGAATATTCAAGAACACAAAAACCTAGCCGTAAATGGCAATTTTCTTTTAAAAATTATGTGCCGTTTAAGAGAAAATGGCGTTTTAGCACTACTAAAAATGCGAATTTGATGCTCTTTTTCACAGACAATTTTTGAGTTTTCAAAATACTTTATTTGAAGTTATTTGAAGCACTTACACTCACAAATATAATCATCTTTACAAATTGCGGATAATGTGCATATTAAAGATGTGAGAGATCTTTCAAAAAATTTACATTTATATAATTTTTGAGGAAAAACAAAAAAAACTCAAAATAAACTTCACGCTATACTAATGAGTGTAATTAGCACTATCCGTTACAAAAGTTTCAAGAAAAAAATTGCAGCCATATACGAGAAAATGACGTTTGAGCATTTCTGAAAATGCCGAAATTTGAGCTACTTTTCACAGAAAACGGTAGTGTTTTCGAGAAACTTTACTTGACATTATTTAAAGCATATATACTCGTAAATATAATAATGTAAAAACATCGCCGATAATGTAAATATTAACGACGTGAGAGACAAGTAAAAAAATTTACATTTTTGTAATTTTTGAAAAAACCAACGATAGACCAAAATGGCTTTTATGTCATTGATAGAGTACATTTACCACTATCCCTACCAAAAGTTTAAAGAAAAAATTTGGAGCCGTTTTTTGAGCAAATTTGTTTTTGTAATTTTTTAAAAATTGCACATATTGCACGCAATATTGCACGAAAACTACCAAAATTGTGAAAAACATTTACATGACCTTTATTAAAGAACTCAATATGCAGAACAAATTTTAATTGAAGAAAAAATCTCTATCTTCAATTTTGTAGTTGGAGAAAGACGCCGAAAAAATTCAAACTTTCACAATTTTCGAAAATTCAGAGCTGTACGTGAAAATCGGACCTATGCCATGTTAAAAAGTGTATTTTCCTCTATTCATACAAGAAATTTAATGAAAAAATTTGGAGCCGTTTTTGAGAAAATTTTGAAAATCCCCGGGGGGCTTCATATAAAGTACCCCCAAATTTTAAAGAATCTTTTTCAAAATCACAAAGCTTTGACTAGAATCAGATCGACTGGGGAATATCAATTTTGAAGAAAATCGACCGAACGGTTTAGGCGCTAGCGTTAACCACAGACGGACAGACGGACGGAATGCCGTCAATCGATTTTTAAGTATAAAGAAGCAACAATCATGGATTTTGACCACACCACGAGATAGGGGATTTTTTTTCTTAATTTAGCAACTGGTTTTATCCACTTATTCGTTTTCACGGCCCGGCAATTAATTTTTTTCCGCCGAAAATTGGCCATTTTTTTGCGCAGCATTACATAACTTTCCCTATACTACGTATATCACTCCGTGTATACGTACGTATACGGGAAAGTAATAAAATGACCGAGAATAGTAACTATTGTCGACAATTGTCGCGTACTCGAACCTATTATTTCAGAATTGCTAGCTAGGATGTTTAGAAGTATTTAGAAATATTAATGCTGATTGCATTAATCTATTATTAGTTATAACAGTGCTTTTGTGTGTTTTCTTCAGTCATACATATGAAGACCATTGAACTGTGTGAGAATATTTTTTCTGAATTCTTTTTATTTTGAGATTGCATTTAAATTAAGGCCCTAGGACGCTTCGTTTAGGAGCTATTAACGACAATGATTTTTAAAAAAATCCTGACGTGTGTTGCGATTTGCATAGTCCATTAACATTTAGTTGCGTGTTTGAACAAATCCTTCACACTTTTAAAGTCAAAGTGCAATTCGTCATATCTTCATAAAATTTAATTTCATTACCGTCCTCATTTATAAAGATTGGTTGCATGTGAGAGTCGCAAAGATAAGGTACACTTCTGAAATAATATAGGAGACGTTAATAATAATAATAATAATAATAATAATAATAATGTAATAAAATTTTACTTTTATTAGAATTTGATACATAAAAACAGGTATTACTGTAATATGGAAATGTACATATTTTATGTAATTAAATACAATAATATAAAAATAAATAAACATATCAATAAATAATTGGAAGAGTGGGTAATATACCACAAGCGTCTATAACACAATTTCCCTTCAAAGAGAGAAAAACATTGAATTATCACAGTGTGTAATAATACTTTTGGCACGTCCACATTTGCAGACGTCTCGGTATCCACACAACGAAAGGGTCAACATTGCTCTGACACTATTGATCATTTCAACACACATAATATCAGTTTACTGCAATAAAATATTTTCTCCAATAGTGATAAATTATTCTTCACCGAGTACGTTTTGGGTGTTGAAGAAATTTTCCAAATTTCTGACATAGAAATGGTTAAATATTCGTACCACAACTCGTGTATTTTCTGTCGATGTTCACACTAAAACGTCTCTGGCACTACTAATAAATCACTGCGCCTTCCGGTTCTCAATCGTCGCTGCATCAATGTCTTCTTGAGGCATATCCTTATCTCCCCATCCCCAGATCTCGTGACTGCCGTCTCCTGTGCGTTCCACTCTCTTCTGAAGAATGGTCTTTGGGACAGTCTTCAGGTCGTAGGCCCATCCAATGCGAGCGAAGAAATCTATGAATGCGGTAGTCAAGTTGGCACGATAGTTGCCCAGCTCAGCGGCTTTATAATCCCAAGGGAAAACATGGTGATAATTGTGCCAGCCTTCTCCCATAGCTCCAAGAGCCACACCGAGATTCTCGGCAGGGTTGATGTACCTGAAAAAACCAAAGCGTTTATTTGAGTGTCGTTTCAGAGTAGCACATATTTTTACAGGTCTTACAAGTGATAATACACGTCCGAAAAATCAAATTGGAATATACATTTACGAATAATATGAATATTTTCTTACTTGTCATAAGGTTTGCTTCCCCACATATGAGCAGCACTGTTCACCAGCCACGTCATGTTGAGAGTTAAGGTGTAGCGGAAGAGTGTAGCAACGAACCATGCATTTGACCAGGTCTCATTCCACATGTACACAGGAATAATTGTTGGAATAATGAAGCAGGTTAAGGGCATCAAGATGTGGTAGTACCTGCAATGAAAACAAGTGATAAATGAGCATATTTCTCCTATGTGTATGAGCTAAGTTAAAAGTAACACAGGTCGAAGATGAGAGAGGAACTCACTTCTTCTGGAACATGACGATCTTGTCCTGCTCGAGGTCGTGCAGGTCGATGCCCTTGCCCTTGGTTTTGACGTCCGGATGCTTGCGCACCAGCAGCCAGCCCACGTGCGAGAAGAAGAAGCCGCGGGTTGCGTTGTGGGGGTCCGCGTCGGTCTCGCTGTACTTGTGGTGCACGCGGTGGTCGCGGGACCACTCATAGATGTGGTTTTGGAAGGCTAAAGTGTTGAAGACCATCAGGATGACGCGTAGGGGCCACTTCGCCTTGTAGGCACGATGAGACCATAAGCGGTGTGCGCCGGCGGTGATTCCCAGGGCAGACGCCTGGTACAGGAGGAAAGCTGCAACACACAATGCACACTATTCAGTATTCACGTATATGGAAAAGAAATGTTTTTTGAGATACGTTTTTTAAATCTGTATTCAAGTCATCGTTGAAAATTTATCAAGATGACAGGGCATTGAGAGACAAACATAAACACGTGTTCACGAACGCGTATGTTTACATTTGAAAGGGGACAAGGGGGCACTGGCTGGGGTGAGCGGCCTGACTCACCATAGGCGCTGGTGAGCAGGCGGGCGGAGGTGAGCATGAGGAAGGCGCCATAGAGCGCGGCCGCGTGCAGATAGGCGAACAGCACCACGTTGCGCCACACGATCTGCCGGGGCGGCGCCTGCGCCCGGGTTCGGTCCTGGGCCTGGGCCTGGTCGTGTCCCCGAGGCTTTATGCCCTGTGGCACCTCCAAGAGGTCGTCCTCGAACAGCACCCCTGTCACTCCGCTAGTTGCGTTGGGGGGCATGGCGTCTGGGCTCTGCAACCGGAAACACGTCGAGTGACTACTGATTCAAAAGGTACTCAGTATAACAACTGTTTACCCGAACCTGACATACATACGAGATGAATGAACATGCATTTAACGGCAAAACTATTACTGGTAATTTAAGTATATAAATATTGAGACAGCAATGATTTTGCAAGTAATTACCTGAAATGCGTAATCTCTTCCGATAAACTCCGCGATTGAGCTTTTGATGATTCTTCGAATACAGCTTTCGAATCAGTGGTGGTCTTGAGCTGTGCTGTGAACATGCGTAGTGCTCCTTTGATGTGTGAACAAGCTGTGGCGGCAAATTCGTGGGGGTCAGCTGTTTTATAGTTGAGCACGCAGAGTTTGCTGACTCTGCCGTGGGCGGCGAAATGTTTAGGGAAGGCGAGATCGCTTGAACTTTGTCTGATTACAAAGTTCGATGCGTGACTCTCAATGGGTAGCTCCAGCGTACGCACGTGTTATCATGTTATAGGGTATATAACATCTACTCCGAATAATCTTCACAAAACTAGCTTTTTCTGGATTTCGAGATATAACAATACTAGGAAAACCCGGTAGCCGTTGTTCTACTCATCTCCCTTTTTCCCTTCCCATCACCCTCTGTCTCTCCCTCCCTTCCTCACTATGTCCCTGTTTTTTGCCCGTTTCTGCCGCTCTCTGTCCTTTTCATTCGCAATTAATTGCATATTCTACACATCTCTGAGCAGGTGAGGTAATATCGGGAATCGCCAGCCCAGCAATATGAAATGGGATTATAAATATGAAATTTTTTTTGATATTTGCTTGAAAATATTTAGTTTGTGCACCAAATGTTCAACCATAATGACTTTTATAAAAAATGACGGCTGAGATGTGTTAATACGGGGAGAAATTGTGGCATAAATAATATTACATAACCATTACTAAGCTACGAGAAAACAGTGCTGCTTTAGCACCACTAGTTTCTTTTTGAAATGTTTAGTACTCACCACAAATAACCATCTTCTACACAAAATATGAATAAATGTTTTTGTTGGTAGATATTTCGTGGCAGTTCCTGTTATTAAGTCAACGTATACGACTGCTGTCTCAAGTAACTTTCTCCTCCCACTCTTCTTCTTAGTTCTTGTTTTAATCTGAGTATCTGTGTGATGCAAAATTGAAGTTTGTTGATACTGGTATATTGGTATTAAATGATTAATATGTATAGTGACTTATAACGAATATTGGATGTCTTTATTTTATAAATATTGATTTTCGTTAAGTTCATTTTAATTAATGCTTGACTTTATTTTGAAATCTCTTCCCTACTAAGGATAATATTTTTTAAACGGAGTTTGTACTTTGTCCTTCACGTCTTTGGAGTCATGCTACAGCCATTCCCCTGAAAGGAAACCTCGTACGACAGTCACAGCTGATCACTTCCGGACCGAAGTTCGCCATATGGCTAAGCGAGAGAACTTTGCTTTCCCAGATCAAGATTCACATTTTCGGTTAAGATTTCTCTCACAATCCTTGTTAACTTTAGATGCGATAAGGAGGAATCTACTTCAAACTAACAAATCATTGTACCACATTTACGATATCACCCGAATAAATTTGCGTGGGATACAAAACAAGGAGTTTGTGTCTGCATATTGTTTCCTATTTATTTTTAGAACCCATAGTACTCGTATCACTCCTTCCATTTTCTTACAGTGTTTAATAATGGCTGTGGGATTTATTACATAAACTGCCATTGTCATACACAAATGATCAAAATTTTTTGTTTCATTCATGTGTGTGATTCCACTATTGTGTGCCCCTCATTGTCAATACCATATAAAAGTTTTATGATAGAAGGCTTCTGTTTTACAAGCTTTATCAGATTGCGTTGGAAAGTAATTGCGTAAGTTGAAGTGTTGAGATTTTTTTACTGAAGAATAACTGTTACAAGAGTATGTTTTCATGTATACATGAGTGTCCACACTTAACGATGCCAAAGACCAGCGTATCAAAAGCAGCGTACTTTGTCGCCCCCTTAGTAATGGGTTTTGTGATAGTATATATACCACAATTTCTCTCCAAATTAACACATCTCAGTCATTTTTTTAAAAAATCATTACAAAGAGTAGAACATTTGGTGCAAAACTAAATATTTTCAAGCAAATATCAGACAAAAATTTGACAATTATAACTCATACAGCTAAACAACCAAACATACATGTCACAAAAAATGAGACGTAATTTCTAGAAATTCGCGAGCGCGAAGCGGAAAACCAGTGTTGCTTTCCAATCTGATATTCCCTGAATGCTGGTAATTTTTATTTCATATATTTCAAATATGTTTTCAAGAATTTCTAAAAGATTTTAGTGTGAATGTATAATAAAGGTCGAATGTAAGAAACTAACAGAGAAATACGAAATAATATTCAAATTCTAACTTACTAAGCATCCAACTTCTGGAATAACGTTCACGAAACGCAGTAAATTCAGAGCGGGCCATTATGTTTGTCACCATATTACACAAAAAATACTCTTATTTTCAAAAATTGAATATGATTATCAAACAACAATCATAAGGGCGAGAAAGTAAAAAAATAATACATTTGTTGTTAGTGCAAAAGTGGGATATTTACGCCGACAATATGGTTCTTTTCTCGACGTAATTCATCGACGTAATTTCATCGACACCAATTGATGTACAAACACGTTCCGTGTGTGTACACTCAAGCTAGTTCCACTAGAGGCTGTGCTTGACACCGGTGCCGCGGCAGATCGCCGCTCATTGGGAGAACGCTGAAGTCGGTGTTTGTTTGATCGGAGTTACGTCGAGGGCAGACTGATCTTTTACAGCAAGAATGGACGATTAGCAGCCGTCTGTCTGTCCGTCTGTCCGTCCGTCTGTCCGTCCGTCTTCCGTCTGTCCGTCCGTCTTCCGTCTGTCCGTCCGTCTTCCGTCTGTCCGTCCGTCTTCCGTCTGTCCCGTCCGTCTTCCGTCTGTCCGTCCGTCTTCCGTCTGTCCGTCCGTCTTCCGTCTGTCTGTATGTCCATCTGCCTGTCTGTCTGTCCGTGTGTCCGTCTGTCCGTCTGTCTGTCCGTCTGTCTGTCCGTCTGTCTGTCCGTCTGTCTGTCCGTCTGTCTGTCTGTCCGTCCGTCTGTCTGTCTGTCCCTCTGTTTGTCTGTCCGTCCGTCTGTCCGTCCGTCTGTCTGTCCGTCCGTCTGTCTGTCCGTCTGTCTGTCCGCCTGTCTGTCTGACCGTCTGTCTGTCTGTCTGACCGTCTGTCTGTCTGACCGTCTGTCTGTCTGACCGTCTGTCTGTCTGACCGTCTGTCTGTCTGACCGTCTGTCTGTCTGTCTGACCGTCTGTCTGTCTGTCTGACCGTCTGTCTGTCTGTCTGACCGTCTGTCTGTCTGTCTGACCGTCTGTCTGTCTGTCTGTCTGACCGCCTGTCTGTCTGACCGTCTGTCTGTCCATCTGTCCGTCCGTCTGTCCGTCCGTCTGTCTGTCCGTCCGTCTGTCTGTCTGTCCGTCCGTCTGTCTGTCTGTCCGTCTGTCTGTCTGTCTGTCCGTCCGCCTGTCTGTCCGCCTGTCTGTCCGCCTGTCTGTCTGACCGTCTGTCTGTCTGACCGTCTGTCTGTCTGACCGTCTGTCTGTCTGACCGTCTGTCTGTCTGACCGTCTGTCTGTCTGACCGTCTGTCTGTCTGACCGTCTGTCTGTCTGACCGTCTGTCTGTCTGACCGTCTGTCTGTCTGACCGTCTGTCTGTCTGTCTGACCGTCTGTCTGTCTGTCTGACCGTCTGTCTGTCTGTCTGACCGTCTGTCTGTCCATCTGTCCATCTGTCCGTCTGTCCGTCCGTCTGTCTGTCTGTCTGTCCGTCTGTCTGTCTGTCTGTCCGTCGTCCTCTGTCTTAAAAAAAAAGATCAACTGCGAAAGCTCTAAAGCACCGAAGGAAGACGCATTTATTCTGTTTGCTTACCTACCCGACTTCGCATCTACATCTCAACTAGCTTAGAGAGAGAACGTTGCTCTCCTGACCGAGGTTACATGGGTTCAAAAAATATTTCCCACAATTTACATCCGGTTTGATACCGGCGTGATACGTAGCAATATACCTAAAAAAACAAATAACTGGTCTCGCGTTATCAGCTGACTTGAAACACCTTTGAACTTTGTACCTGCCTACTTCTTGTTTTGAATTATTTTTAGAATTTCTTTGAAGAACTTCGAAACGAATGCTATTACACCATCCCTTGTTGCTCAACAATTTGGTTGATGTTTATTGATAAGAATTTTGAAGTTATTTACGTATTTTGGTGACTTCATTGATAATATGTTTTCATTATAAATTAAAAATAATGGTGTTAAATAATATTCAAAATTCTATATTACACAGTCTTTATAAATATTTATAATAAAATATTGTTAAGTATTGTACAGTATTGTAGATTTGACTTCAAAATGGCTGAAAGATAATAGGATAATGAAATATACATTCTTCACATCACTTTTCTCCAATGTGGAATTGAAGCATCTTTTGCGTAAATTTCCCATTTTTTTACTCACGAAGTTTTGAATCTCAAGTTTGAAGTGTGTACTGAAAATGGAACCACAGCGACCTTTTACATGTGCAAATTTCAAATTTTTATCTGGTCGCCAAAAGAGATACTACAGTCGAAAATTTGGAAAAGAAATTCAAATGCCAATTTTTAGCCGGTTATCATTTTTGAAAAGATACAGAATTGAGAGAAGTAAGATTTTCCTTTGAATTACCTTTTCAACAAATGTATTCTTTTGTTTTTCGAAAACACTAGGGAACAATTTCTTTTGTTATTTACATCGTTAAAGCTTAGTTACGCGCTTAAAGTTACGTGCTTATCTCTTTAGCAATCAATCATCTAAACGACGCTTTAAGAACGCGTCCATAGCAACGGCCGCTAATATGCTAGAGAGTCCATTATAATTATTTATGTATCAAGCTTTAAGTATTACTCGTTCACTTTACATTTGCAGACGGCAGAATTAGGAACTAATGTTGTTTTGAAAGTGAAGGCCCGAACACAACCGAGAATACACGAATGGCCTCGATGTCAATCAGCATCTGACCAATCCGCTGTCTCCGAAGGCAGCACAAGCGCTACGGACACAGCTGACGAATTATGCCTTTCTGACACTGAGCTGGAGTCGCGCTCTTAAATGATTAATGTAATATACAATAAATCGATCACACCACACACTATTCACAACATTCACGTACAATATTTTCATTTCTTCTTTGCACTTATCTACTGCTTAATGGTTATGTTGTTTCCCCGCCGGGGTTCTGTATGCTGCTCACCGCCATCTATATCATATTAAACGGTCAGTACCTACTGCAGACGCGCGTTTCTCATTCAGTCGGCGGTGACCTCATGTAAACAGATCACAGCGCTCCGTCTGCAAATGTAAAGTGAACGCGTAGTACATGTTTTTGCCCCGAGGGCGACTTCCAAACCCGAGGGTCTCTGGCCCGAGGGATTGGAAGTCGCCTGAGGGGCAAAAACATCTAGTAACGCCCGTTGTGCATACAAAACTTTATCGTTTTTTAGTTCGTTGCTGAATAAAACGAAATTCGAAACATTCTATAATATTTCTTGCATCTAAAGTGAAAAGACGCATTTTAATAGTCATTTGTCAATATGACGTTAAATAAACAAAACAGAGTGTATATCTAATTTCTATTGCATAATCGTTATTGATTTATTCGTACAAAATGAAAGAATATTGTGAAGTTCCTAAGGAAATTCTTTGCAAAAGCTGACAAAACTACGGACAGTGCTTTCCATTAAAATCTTGAAAAATATATGAAACTATTTATGGTGTATTTTGAGATTTACCAGTGTGAATAACAGTGTAAATTGTGCTGATGAAACGATACTTTTAGGTTATTAGCGTCTAACGTTATTTAGAATATGTCATAACACCAAAAAATAACATTTTGAGGATGTTAGCCGATGTGCCCTATATATCTTATTACTACTACTAGTACTGTTTTTTATTTATTGATTTTTGTAGAGAATACATAGATCAGTAGATACAATACTATACTATATATGTGATGAAGGCTTACATTCTAATTTACTTAAAATTACACTATAAACTAAGTTAGTACTGCTACTGAAGAAGGATATAATTATGTCTCTAAAAAAGGTGATATGTAACAGTGAAATGCGAGTGATTGATGGCAATTTTAAATTCACGGAAACAATCCAATTTGCAATTTTCATATCAGTTAAGCAAAATAAGGTTTTAAAACGAATTGTTTTACTAATTGAGCATTCTGCATTTATTTATTGTATTTGCTTGCATCTTAACGATAAAAAATCGAATTCATAACTATGTTCTGCATGTTGTGTTGGTATTAAAGCGGGCCATAAAGTATTAGGGTCTTAAGGGCAAAAAGAATCAGAAGGGCTCGCAAGGGTATGAAGTATACCATTACGTGTTTTGTTTCAGGTCTGAAAACACACAGCAATGAACTAGTAAACCATAAAAAATATTTTGGCGGACTCTCGGGTTTAGATTGTACCAGTGTTCATAAATCTTTGGTTAAATATGTCCCTTTGTTCCATTTGGCCCCACTTTGACCCAATTCGTCCATTTTGTCCATCACGTTACATTGGTGCCACATGCCCCACTTGTCCTACTTTATGTACACACCTTTCCTGTTCTTTCATGCCCTACTTTATGTACACACCATTCCGGTTCTTTGCCAATTGCACCTGGAGTCCCGCAAGGATTTTAGGCCCTATTCTCTTTCTATTATACGTAAACGACATGCCCTTAGCGATTCAAAACGGAAGAACAGTTTCCTTTGCGGATGATACAAATATTCTTTGCAACAAAGAAACCGTAAATAGTACAATGTCAGACGTTTCAAATTGGTTCCGTAATAACAAATTAATAGTAAATGAAAAGAAAACTGTTTCAATGCAGTTTTCCATTTCAGATAAACAATTCAGTACTCCATTGAAAATGACGGTGTGTCACTGACTATGTTAAAGCAACAAAATTTTTAGATCTATCAATTCAGTCAAACCACAAATGGAATGCCCACTTAAATGAATTGAAGGCAAAACCATAGACTAAGGATGTATAGACAGCTCACTGCCAGTAGCACAGAGGTTACGCTTTTAAGGTGACTCATTCAGAGATGGCACCACCGTCGCATCTTAGTTCCGTAAAATGTGGTAACCGAGTAGAGTGCGCACAGGTCGCGGACTCTGCCCCCACTACCGATTTCACCCCTCCACCATTCACTGGCGGTATTTTCAAATTATTGAAACTATTACTGCCACAAGATCTTTCTACGGCATTTATATTTAGGGAGCACATGGTGGGCTGTTGCCCTAAGCGTGAGCACGCGGGACCTTCCGCCTACACTCTACCAATTAACTGCATCTCAACAATGACGTGATCCTGTGACCATAATTATTATAATCATGCGAGCACTTCTCTTATCCATTCATTGCAACGCTTTTTAAAAACAATATTATTTATCATATAGTGGTGAAGTGTCCTGCGTTGCTCAAGCATTTATTAATCAGGGACTGAATATAAATTATCGTAATCTATGTTAAATTAATTTATTAAATAGGGACTGAATATAAATTATCGTAATCTATATTAAATTAACATAATTTCCGTTTTACTTCTCACCAGCAGGGACATCAATAATTGAAAAATATATTAACCCTTCGTTGCACGATTTTTTCTTTTAAGGTCAAACTTTTTTGGGGAATAATTTGGATTGTGGAGATATTGGGAAAAAATAGATAAAAAAATTCTAATTTACATCTGTGTCGTAAAATTGAAATTTTTTGCTTCTTTGCATATATGCAAAGATGCGCTTTAGGTTATACATTTTGTCTTTGCATGCACCAATATTGTGGAATAGTGAATATGACACGTATAACAAAGTGCTTGCAGAAAAGTTTATAATAATAACCCATAGTAATTTTATTCGTTATCATATTATATTTTATCTATTCAATCATTTATTATATATATAATATAAATATATGTATATAATTATATTATATAATTATATATAATTATATGTATGTATATATATACATACATATAATTTATTTGATTTTTACTATTTTTCATGATTACATGTTTTACATCATGAAAATTAGTAAAAATCAAATAAATTCGAACACAATACGTAATCTCCAAAAACACTCCTGATGTCGCGGCACGATAGATAATACAACTTCTCGAGCTTTATACTTGGCACAAAAGCTTTGTACTCCTAATAACATTTACTTATCATCTGGCAAAAATGTACATTGTTGGCAACAAGGAAGCGGCCAGGTTTCCAGATTTCAGTGGAAGAGATAAGACAAGAATAGAATGATCTCACGAAAAGATATCTTCTCGAAAGGTTGGCCAAGAGCAACAATCTCATTGAGTGTTCTCAATGCGTACAACACCGCGACCACTGGAGGCTCAATGCAAATTTACGTGCACCTTTGCAGATATGCAAAGTCCAAAAATCCCTCTTTAAAATTACAACTATAAACAGAAACTAGATTCCAAATAATTCAATTCTTACAAAAAAACTTCACTTTTAAACCACAAAAATCCCCATTCTCGCACGGGTACGCTTGTAATATTTAAAAAGTTAATATTTCAACAGACCAATTACATACTCATTTTGATTTTTCCCATAGTCCAGTATCTTGTATGGAAACTAGTGGTGCTACAACAGCACATATTCCCTCGGATTTTCATGATTTACTCCCTCATGATTATTGATATTTTGAACAGTGTTTCTGATATCTGGAAATATTCAATTTGTCGTTCCCCGTATTATTACGGCAGATCCATATTATAAGGGCAGGGCGTCCTCGATTTCTTCACGCAAAGGGACAGTCAAAATGAATAGCTGATTTGCCTTTGCAAATAGTTTTAATTACCGTGGTGGAACTTTCTTATCAAGTCTTGCCAAAAATGCACATTTTAGTAGGTATCCCAGAATTTCAAAAAACCTGCACACAATACACTTCTCCCCAGTCACACACAGTTTTTAACTGTATTTGATGTTCAATAAATAAATGTAGTTAATTGATTTGGTCTGCAACAATAATACATTTTGCACCGACATCAATTAGTGTCACAAACAGCATTTTTCTGTGTGTGTGTGTGTGTGGGGGGGGAAGGAGGTATATTGTGCAGCAGACTAGATGTTTCTATACAAAAACTGTTCCTGTAAGCTGAATTTTAATTTTTTATTGGTTAATTTATTTAAGAGTTTTCAAGTGTCATATTGAATGTCTTTCGTTTCTATAGAAAATGAGTAAATACTGATTTTATGATGAATGGCATCTCTAGCCGATTTCCTATTCTGAAGGGGGTAAGTTCTATGAGAGACCCCTCCCCTATTTCCGTTATTTAACCACCTTTGGTCCACACCTTTACGTCTTAGGAACAACTCTTTGTCTTTGAAAGGCAGGCCAAAGACTTTGCCAGTGCGGCTTGTCCTGAACGGCGATCACGCTGCAAACCCATTCACAGCTTCGTAGAGGCAAATGGTGAGGTTTTCCGTTCCAGTCGGCGGGGCGAGCGCGGTAATCCGGGTCTGCGGGGCCAGGCAGAATTGTGTCTCGGGAGAGCAAAGTGCGGAGCCACGAATGTCCACGAAGACACCCGAGCGGAGTCGAGCGAGGCGAGCTTTCCGTCTAATATGCATAATTTCTGCAGAAGAGTGAAAATCATTGCTCGCAATTGTTGGCACCTTTTGTGTGTTCTTCTTCCAACATACTCAAAATTCCAGTTACAGATAAGCAAACAATACTTTTTCATTTAGAAGCAGTTGCTTGAAATATAGAGAGAAAAGACGTAGCCATTCTGAAATACTGTATTGCAATGATAGGTGTCCCCTCCGATATTTCGGATCACGAAAATTAATTTGAAATAGTTTAGTAATTTATAATTATTTTCTTAGAATACCAATTCAAATGGAAAACACAAACCTTCATTATTTCATTTCGTACAAAATTTGTTCGTACCAATGAAGGTTAGATATTATAATTATATGAAAACTTACTAGCTACGTGAAACAACAAGACTGTAATGCGTCATCTTGCATTCTAATTGCTATAAATCTAAAACTTCTGAAAGTTGCAGCATACTGTATACATTTATTTTATGACTTTCCAACAATGCGAAAGATGATTCTTGTATATCTCAAACAGATAAGTCTCCAATCACAGGCATTGTTGACGCTTTTCTTAGCATCCGATTTATCGAATCACATGCACTAATAGGTTAAGGCAAAAATACTACCATAATTATATTAATCTACAATCTCTTAACAAGTTCCTACATTATTACTTTAATTGATTGAAAATTGTGAAAGTTGGAACTTTTTAGATATGGGAGAATGTAAGGAAAATTAATTACCGGGAAAGTGAAAAAGAAAATTTAAGATAGTGCATTTACAGTTTATTAATAAAATTTTTCTTTAAAATTGCCCAGAAGCATACATTGCATCTTCATCTTTTTTCTTTACTTTTTTCATTGACTTGACAAACCTTTCCTTCTTTTATGGACTTGGCTTTTTTAAGCACTTTTAAAGTCTAGTTGCAATGCCATTTCACTTTTGTGGAGACGACGTTTGTCTCTCATAATATCTTTATTTTCTTAGGAGGTGTCACTTTGATTCCTGAAGCATGCTCTTTCACTGGCCTCACATCCCATATTGAACTGGGACACTGCTGATGTCAGCAATTTCAATCTTTTTTCTGGAAAGAAATGTTTCTTTTGGGCACTTGCTCCAAACAAAACTATGCAAATATTCATTTGCATTCTGTGTTTTCCCATATACGCATTCCAGTAATTCATTTTTTGCAAGCCTCTGATACATAGGAATTATTTTACAAATAACACTGGGAGACTACAGTTTTCTTGTTGTTTTTGCCATGTTTTGAAATTTCATTCCCTTGAGCTCGATTGTAGAAGCACCATGAATTTTCTTCTTTAGAGCATTTAAAATGCTATGGCTTCAAGTCTGTTGGCATTGCATGGTATAAGGTGGCAAGTATTGCAGACTTCATCTTCTGCACATCTGGAATATTCTTCTGGATGGCATTGTGATAATTTGCTAAGACAAATAATTATGTCATCCTTTAAATTCACTTGTTTTTTACCAAGTGTAACACCCTTCACTTTCTATTCTTGTATTATTTTTGTAAGTCTGTTTTAAATCTTTACATCACATGTTTTATACATTCTTCTTTTCTAATAATAAAGTTGTCTCCATAGATGTTTAGTTTCAGATGGTGATTGAAAGTCTTTGCATCACCATCTGACAGTATTGTTGTATATCTAAAATGATGAGCTACATCCATTGCTTTTGAAGATCCATTAAAATTACTAACACACTCTCCACTTAAATCATGAATTTCTTTCCATTTTTTATATTCACAGCTTTTTTCTCATACTTTGCTCTTGTTCTTTTCATAAGTGCCACAGTATTTTGACAAAACATGAAAATCAGCCACATGACCAGTCAAGATATCGATAACAATTCCCATTACATAACGACATGTAGTGCCTCGTTTATGCCATGTTCCATCATACAATACTAAAAAATTTATAACTTCATCACTGACTGAATCTAGAACATCTATGTAAGCTTTATGTATGGCTACATATGAAAGTCTCAAAATTTCCTCTTATTTTTGTATTATTTTTAATAACAGAGAGAACATGAGAATTGTAAGTTGAAACATTCATTCATGGTAAACCAATTACCATTGAAACTGCTCTATTGCTGAATGTCCCCTACCTATTTGCAAAGAAGCATCCACAATTTTTCTATTTACTTCATGTGGTGGCCTACTACAAGATGATGTTAGGGTAGACGATGGCTATTTGAAATTTTATTTAACAATTGTTCACAATTATTACGCGTGTTCATTAACTGAAGAGCAAATTACATTCATTGTTTTACTTCAATGCATACATTTGAGGATCCACAGACAACACTCACAAGCATCCTTTCAGTAAATGTTCCTAAACACACATGTGAAGTAACATGCAAGTGCAATTCTCTTCTTCGGATATTTCACTGTTCAGCAGGAAAAACATCAGTGAACTTGGAAAGAATGTTCGCACTGGCTGATGGCTTGACCGGTGAGATTTTGGCAGAAAATGAACAATGCTTGACATCTGATACTAAAAAATTTTCTACTTCCTCAGCACTGGCATTTGTGACTGCAATCTCCTGCCGTTTCTTCTTTACAAAAGCTGCATTTTTAATACCACTGCACTCTTTTGCACCGAAATAATTCTAACCTGTACTAGCCGACGGAAAATAAATTGAGAATATTAAATACTTATTAAAAACCACCTACCAAATAACTAAGTTATAGAAAAGTTAAAATAAAGAAACTAATGTGACTAATAGTTTGGAATTATTCGTTTAAAACGAAAGTTCGCAACAAATCTTGTTAAGGGCGTTAACGACCACTTAACATTAGAAACATTAAATTTCTGACAGATTTCGAATTGAAGATTTGCGCCTTGGAAGTCCGTTCGGCTCGCGCATGGGCTCGCTCGACTCCGCTCGGGTGGCTTCGTGTACGTTCGTGGCTCCACATTTTGCTCTCCCGAGACACAAGTGGCCACGCAGGCCAGCTGGGGCGACGGCGGCCCGAGCCCAGTGCCTGCCGTCGCCATGGAAACAACTCCCCTCCACCATGTTCCCCCCCCCCGCGTGATATTTCCTAGAAAGCCCCCACCACCAACAATAAGCCAGACAGCCCTTCACACTTCCCGACGTTGGCGCATCCTAGCGGTCGACGGGGAACTATTCAAAGGATGTAACTAAAAACACGCCTGGTGAGCCCTCTATATACATCTTTACTCTATGGCAAAACTAAGTTAATTATGCTACGCGTTCAGAATTCTTTCAAATTCCGTCAGTCTTCATGCTGCTGTTGTGTATATTTTGCGAATGTTCATTCCCGCTTGAGATATGGCATAATATTCTGGGGAAACACATCTTAGAGCTCCCAGACTTTCAGATTACCAAAAAGAATTGTACGAATAATAAGCAAATCCCACCCACGTGATTCTTGTCTCTATTTATTAATCTAGGAATTTTACCATTACCTTGTCTCCTGATTTACGAATTAGTAGTTTTTGTCAAAAATGACTTACTTATGGGCGGGCATATATTTTCAGCAAACGTCGATGTCTATAAGTATAACACATGACGTAGTAATCATATTCATCAGGTGGCAGTATCAACAGCTCACTTAAAAAAAATTCACATACAATTCATGTACATTACTCTACAACACTTTGCCAGATGACATTAAACGATTAAAAAGATAGAAAAGTTTAAGTCGATAGAAAAGTTTAAGTCCCAAGTAAAATCTTTTCTGCTACATAACTGTTTCTATACAATTCGAGACTATACCGAGCATCAAAAGAAAAATAACATTAATTTTAACAATGATAGTAAAAGTAATTATTTATTATTTGGACTGTATAATTCTAAAGAACCTGTAACAAGTACTGTATCACAGCTTCTGGGTTGATGATCCCCATCTCGATCAGGTTTTTCGTCCAGTTTCCCTGATCCTTTGAGCAATTGCTGAGATGGTCCCTTGTTTTGCTTCTGGACATAAATGTAACTTCATTATTTGTGCACATCTTCTGAATTTCAGTGGGAAATATAGTTATTGAAATTATTGTTTTCCATATTGTCGCGGCAAAAAGTATTATTCTTTCATGAAGAACACGATGAGGGTTAAGGGCACAAATTCATAGCTAATTTACCTTTGAAAATATATTTTATTATATAGGAGCGAATATTGTTGTCAACAAAACTTGAAAAAAACGCTCTTTATTCTAAACCATATTCTAGTGGACTTTTGAATACAGAAAAGAGATCACAGAATTATGAAAACCTGCATACACCAAAACCTGCAAAACCTGCATGCACCAATTTCACTTCTCCCCATAGCTCGTCACACTCAGTTTTAAACTGTTTTTGACGTAAATAAATAAATAAATAAATAAATGTCTCCTTTTTCCGTTTGCCGCTTATCACGTTTTGTCCCGACGTCCATCTTTTCCCATTCTGTCCTCCTTGTCCTATTTGTCTACTAGTCCCATTTGTCTACTAGTCCTATTTGTCTACTAGTCCCATTTGTCTACTAGTCCCATTTGTCTACTAGTCCCATTTGTCTACTAGTCCCATTTGTCCACTAGTCCCATTTGTCCACTAGTCCCATTTGTCCACTAGTCCCATTTCCTTCTTGTCTCATTTTGTCCCATTATTCCATTTTTTCCCGTGTTCCATTTTGTCTCCTTGTCCCATTTTGCAAGTTTTGTAATTTCATTTTTTCCCCTTTGAAGTTTGGGTGTACATCTTCCACTTACGTCCCAGAAGTTATCGAGTTGATTCGAACACTCTCGATGTGATCGAACCTATTCAATTTTACAGATCATGTGGCGAATTTCTCTTTATAAAAACACAGAACTGTTGTGTAATACTGTATTTGGGCCACACACAAACTAGACACGAACTTCACGCGCACTGCGGGTGCAGTTCCGTATGACACCGATTGCCTCGGAATCTGCCATCCCAACAGTTGGATACTTGTATATTTGCGATAAGGTAAGAGGCTAAAATAATTCTTTTCAGTAGGAAATATGATGGTGCACATGACTTGTTTTTGAAACGTCCACTAAGACCTTCCAAGACCACTAAATACTATTCGTAATTGAGCGCGACTACCAGACGCGAGAATAAAGACGGCAATCTTCGAATACAGAAGGTAAACTGGTGGTGCTACAGAATAGCACAGACTTTCCGGTATTCATTTTCTATTTCCTTGTCTCGGTTATTTATTCGGACATGCCATATACTCTTGCCAGCTGCCAGCTATCGCCGCTCAAAGTACATTTCTTTGACATATTCTTAATTTGCCGGTTGAAATGCTAACATATGGATAGATAAGCGACCTTTCGTTCAGTGAATATATGTGTGTTCTATACCTCGCAACATCGACAAAAATAATGATTTTCAAATAGGTTTTGAATAATTTCTAAAAGTCTAATTTGTGAGCACAAACTCTACTAAATAAAACTTTATCTTATCACTGCTACCATCTTGTAGTTCACCAACATTGTAGTTTTCAAATATCCTTTGCGGCATTGTTGCGCAAATTTCAATGAAGCTTTGAGGATTGCTTGATAGAAATACATCATACATTGACAACACAAATTGTAAATTGTAAATTTAACAAACATTTTTTATAAATTATTAAAAATATTATTTTTGTTCCATGTATTAATCTCGTTGAATACTATTTGCTTTATATTCATCCTAAATATAAAGAATAACACTGAGCTACTAATTTTGACTCCCAATTACTCCACTAAAACGCATATTTTGTAAAAATTCAACGTGACCTTATTTGAAGATCTTTTTTTGATGAACACATTTCATAAAAAAAACAATTGTATCTTCACAATTGTAGTTGTAGCAAGAGGTCGAACATTTTTTTAAAAATTTTCGCAAAATCACACATTTCAACAAACACGAAACCTGCACCATTCTCTTAAGCTTCCTTTATGCAACATAAGGCCCCAATTTAATAAAAATATGTTTTGCGGTTTTTAAGTAAATATGGTTCAAAGAAAATAAAATTGCCTCTTTGACACAAAATTTCTTAAAAAATACTCATGTTTTTGAAAAATTTTGAATTTTTTCAATTTTCGAAAATTTTCAACTAACATGAGATTCACTCCATTCTCTTAAATAACCTTCAGACTATCCAACAACAAAATGTAGTCAATATTGTTGGCACAATTTTTTTTTGAAAATTTTGAAAATGCCCCAGAGGCATGTAAAGTAAATGTAAAGTACCCCTCAAAATTAAAATATCGGTTTCAAATTCAAAGGGCCACGAGATCGGTCAAGTCGATCGGAGAATATCAATTTTGGAGAAAATCGGCTGAACGGTTTAGTCGCTAGCGTTGTTCACAGACAGACGGACGGACGGATAGACAGACAGACTGACGGACAGACGTTTTGCTTTCAATTGGTTTTTCGGTATCAAGAACCTACAAAACAGGGATTCTGGCTGCACCACGTGTTAAGGGATTTGTTTTCTTAATTTAGCAACTGGATTTATCTACTTTTTCGTTATCAGGGCTTGGCAATGAATTTTTTTTCTGCCGAAAATTCGCCGTTGTTCGCGCAGCATTACATAACTTACCCTATACTACGTATATATTCCGTATATACGTACGTATACGGGAAAGTAAAAAACAAATATGACATAGCTGATGAAATTTATTAAAAGACCAGGTGCAAGTGAAAAAATAAACTGAAAAATATATAAGTAGTAAGTACAAATTATATAAAATAGACAACTCAGAATTTATCAATTCATGTTAAATTTAGCACATATTTTTATACAAAATTGCAGAACATCATAAAAAATCAATTCAAAAAGGGTACCTCCACCCCCTTTTCTGTGCTTGGAATAAAGACATTTTTTGAACAAAACACTCTTGTTCAAAAACGAAAGATACATGTGTTCAGTTGTAATTTTCCAAGTGGTACGCTACTTATCATTGATATTTTACCTAAACTAACTAGTTAAGGGTAAAAGCACAGAAAAATTAACGCGCGACTCTCTTCCTTCTTCAAAAAATTACTCTCTAAAAATCGAAATTTGTTCTTTCGCGTTCGACAGTTTTGCTTTTTACTTTCTCGCTCTTAGGAAGTAGTTAGTAAGAAGAGAAAGTTATGCAATCGTGGGCTGGAAAACGGTGAATTTTCGGCTGAAAAATTCTTATAGCAGATCCTGGTAACGAAAAAGAGTATAAAGAGAAAATATAGAAAAAGACTCGTGACAAATAAATTATTAAGACTATTCCACACGCGAAATTAAAACCAATAGTGTTTAACCATACATACAAAAAGCCCCAATCACGTTGGTGTATCTCAAAAAGTTTACCGCTTTTTCTATCCGATTTTTCTTACCGCTTCTCCCTACTGGCCGATCATAAACTGTGTCTCATCTATCTTAGGAGGCAGTATACATCGATCGCTATGTCGATGTCCAATAAACCGCGTATATACTGTAACATAACCTCTTTGATTTTAACGCAGCTTTCAGTTATTTTCAATATTTGGCGCATTTTGGAACTCTGTTGGACTAATTTGATTCGTGGTTTAGTCGTGCTTTGGAATACTGATGCTTTAGAAATTCTCAGATAAATCTCCTCCCCGCTTTGCGAGCCGCGAAATAATCGACAATTACCAAAGCACTCTTGGTATTATCTATGATAAATATACTAGCAATGCGGGGTACTTTAGCTTGTTCTATATAACTACTTGGTAAATCGAAAGTTTGTAATGGGCACACCTCTTTTGATTCAGTGAACTGATTGTTCGTATTTTTCACGCTAGAAATCTAATTTTATTGTCAACGCAATTTTATAACACACTTATTTTGACAAAAAGTGGTCCGCGTTTTGACAAAAAACGACGGATCCAGCGTGCTGCGTTGGCGATGGCCTTCCGGCCGTCGCTCTCGCGACCTGGTTGACGCTTCCGCTCTCGTTTCGCCGCTCACGCTGTTTTACAAACCTCCCTCACTTTTAAAATAATTCATTTTGAAGGAAACACTCCCTTTTAAGAGACTTTCTTTTTAAAAGGAATAGTAAATAGACATTTGATTCGCATTATATATTTTTACGACGTGTTGTAGAAATTGTTCATCTCGGTGGTGAGATAGGTAAAAATACTTATCGGGTATTTTTGTCTAAATTGATAAAATGTGTCGACGGCATAAGATAGGAAGGAGGGGAGAATATGAACGGAAATGAGACATTGGGGATGTAAAGCGTTGATAAATATTAAAGACCTGATTGCGTAAATTTCTAAAATATTAGAAATATAATTTTTAATAAATTATTGGGAACGTAAGAAACATTTGTTACAATTGACAAAAGCATCCCTGTATACTCCATAGAGGAGAGATACAACTAGAGTGCGCGTGAGCCTACTGCGCAGGTTTCAACATGAGGTGGTCGTAAGTCACGTGACTTCGGGACACCTGCAGCTCGTGCTGTACGCTGCTGTATGTAGCGTTTCGTGCCGTTTGCTGTTTGTGGTGCTACAGCGTAATTATTTTGGGATGTTGTGGATATTTGTTCACTGCTTACGATCCAAAATTCTTTTTCTTTTCAAGAAGTGCAATAACAATTTTACTTTGCAAATTGTGTTCCACAGGATGAAACAACTGTGTTACATGTCAGTTCATGCCAGTATGCAAGTGTGCCACAAGTAAATGATCCTGAACTTGGCAGTGAGGTACCAACTGACCATTAGTACTTGCCATCAGTACACAATCTTGAAACTAGATTGTCTCCCTATGTTGTGGACATTGTAACTTATATTGGAAAAAAATTTAGTTAGAAAGTTGCAAAAGTCTCTTGCTTATGTGAACTGTAAGCTTAGTTCTTTGCTGGACTGATACTGATGAAGGATCATATTCCTTCATTCAGAGGAAAGATGATTATGGACTGAAATACCCTTCTGCAGATGTTATAAAAATCTGCAAAAGAGCAGAGGTAGAAGTAAGAATACTTCAGGGGAGAGGTGACATTTTTAAAAAGGCAGCATGTAGTACAATTGTAAATAGATGTCTGAGAGAATTTGTGAATAGTTCTGTTTTTAGTAATTTAACATATCATATTATTGGTCAAGAGGTCATAATGAATCACAGGATGTATTTAATAAAGGCAATATTGTTTAAATATATTGACATACGATTAAAACATTTAGGAAGAGAGCACACCCAAATTTACCAAAAAAATAGTATGGATCAGTTAACAACAATGATTTATTTAGATAACATTAATCCTATGTGTATTTACTGGTGTAAGTTGTGTTTATAGTATGTTAGAGTTAGTAATTTGTATGATTGTAGTTGATTTTTATTAGTAAATTCTTTGAAAAATATGTACTTTACCTTCCAGGTCAAAGACCCTCATTTCGATCAGGTTTTTGTCCAGTTTTCCTGATCCATTGAGCAAATGCTGAGATGTCCCCTTGTTTTGCTTTTGGATATAAATGTAGCTTCAATACGCCCGTGTTTTCTTGAGCTTACTTGCTACTAGTGGTAGGAGTAAAGCCAGTGGCATGTTACTGTTGTTAGTAATACAAAGAAAAAAATAAAACATGCAGTTTGTTTATCGATGCAAATAGGTTTTATATAACTTGGGAGGGAAAATGTCAAATGTTATAGTTAAAATATAGCTTTTGAAGCTCAAGAAAATGAGTGCAGATGGAACTTTTCCCCATATATCACATACAGTTTTTACTGTTTTTGACTAAATAAATCAAGGGTAAAAGCCTTTTTTCCCTCTATAAATCCTTGAAATATCATTTTGATAACTTGCTAATATAAATGTCACTGATGTGGATCTTCAATAGTAGAATGCCTAACATTGAGTAATAACAGAAATTTGGATTAATGCATCCCATGGAGTTAATTTTACAAATATTTTTTTATTTATAGACCTATGTAATTGTACTTGTAAAACAGGTTTAGTGGAGTATGCGGTTGAAAGTGACAAGTTTGACAAAAATCGGAATTTTCATGTACTTGAGCAAATAGAGCAGAAAAACTTAAATTCACTTTTCTGCTATAAACAACATTTTTAGGGTTGATTAATAAATGAGAAAAAAACGCTGGAATGAAACATCTTACGTACGTATAAAAATAAAATCATTTAATGCGAGACGGGTTTTCTTGTAGATGCCACCTAGCTGTCCCAAAGTCACGTGACACTGGCGCGAGAGGTGTTGATACCCGGCCGGGCCTTCTGCGCAGCTCGGTGCGCACTCTAGTATATCTCTCCTCTATGGTATACTCCGGGCAGAGACAAGTTAGCATCGAATTCAGAACAATAACAATGCAGAACATGTGAGTGGCAAGAAACAAGCTCATCTGACGGAAGAGAATTTTGTGTCAAAATTGCTCGAGGTCTGGTAGAATTCCTACATGTGATCATGTCTAGCAGGAGGTTTATTTAGAAAAGTTTTAAATTAGAATTCGTGGGATTTGGTCAACGGAAGATGTGCTTCAAAAATAGTGTAGAATTTAATAATTTATAAAAACAGGTCGTGGTTTATAGAAAACTAGCTAAAGTACCCCGCGTTGCTGGGGTATTTATCGTAATTTATTAGCCAGGAAAAGGAATTCCATCTATTCCCGCTCTGCGGTGGAGTCTACTATTCTCTCTTTTATTGTATCCCCGTCCCGCCCTGCTCCGCCCTTCTCTATCTTGCACCCATCGGAAATAACCAGTGTTCCTGACTTTCCCACTAAAAATATTTATGTTTTTTCTTACAGTGGTTCCTGTCCCCCAATTTTATCACTTTATATCTAACATTAGCAAAAAATGTAAATAGAAAATAAACTGAATTTACTCACGTGTATTCTTTTTGCGACATTTTGCGTACTATATTGTAGTACCAATACTTTCTATCAATTGCCGCATTGTAAAACGTACTCTTTTTCATATTTTTTCTTCACGTGTATTTATAAATAAGTTTCATATTTCCCTTTTACTTTAATTGTACTTCTTGCCCAACTTACTCTCGTGAATTTAAATAATCATACGTAATAATCATGCTTAATTTACGACCACTACCCAGTAACTATTTCATGCAGAACAGATGTGTGCATTCACACCGTTTTACTACAATATTGAGCACTTCCGTCAGCAAAATTTTTTTCGATAATGTCATGCCTCTTCTACACTTAATATAAGTTTAGATGGAATTAAAATCAATATCTAAGTTACCTGCATTTATAAAGCAAACTGCCATTATCTTTCCTAAATATGAACATTTCAGGTTAAACAATGGAAAGAATAAATCAACTAACAGCCCTCTCTAAGGAGGTTATAGTATACTATAATATCTTACCTATAGACACGCAATTCGTGCAAAGACGAACTCAATGGTAGATTTCAGTCGCCATCCTCTGGTGGCGCGCAGCTAAACAATTGCACATTGATGCACTTTTGAATCTGTGATGCTAGATGAAAACAGTCCAGAAAAGTAATTATTTTGTAAATATTTTAAGATTTGTGGTTGTAAATCATAGCCTGTAGTACTCCAGACCTTTAAAGGAAGCTAGCACGAACGTTTCATCGGTATTGGTTCAGTAGATTCTGAGATTATCGCGCTGTAAGTCAACGCACGTCTGTCTTTATATATTAGTATAGATTAACAGAAGTAGGACAGAGACATTTAAAAAAATGTATGCCGATACGAAGATAGTGTGGAATCCATATTTGGGGAATTGAACGACGCCGAGGGCCGAACAAGTCTTCGCAGCGCCAAGAGAGTGGCCGTCATACGGACGTATGAAAACGCCCAATTCCAAGAATAAAACAGAGCAAGCCAAACAAATTTTTATAAATAGGATAAATTGAGTAAAGAGAGGTTTAGTTTTTTGTATTGTCACAGTAGACAATACAAACCAACTTAAAAGACAGTGGGAAAACAAACGCAATTACACGCCAAAAACTCGCAGTTCCACGCCGACACAATGAGAAAAATACATTATGAAGCGTTTCCACGTTCAATTAATATTTGAAAATACGCCAACATCAGCAAACAACACGAGACCTGTGCAGACATGCAATGACGTAAATAAAGCGGTTTTTTTAGTTCATCGTTTTATAGCTTTTTCCTAGAGTGGTAGGTGGTCGTGTTTCGTTTCTTTGCACTAAAAACGCCTTCAGTGTTATAAATCATGATATCGGAGGTAATATTGTGAAGTGATTTGCATTAAAAGCGTTTATGATGTTATAATTAGTAAAGTAAAATATTGTGAAGTGATGAATTATTGTGAAGCGCTAATTTCAATGTTTCTCAAAATAATGTAAATTTTCCGATTAACGTTTCAAAAATAATAACTTTTTTAAAGACATTAAAAGTTTAAATGTTCAAGGCCAAGAATGTTCAATTGGAAATAATTTAATTTAAGTTTAAAAATGATCAGAAGGAAAGTGAGGATTGCCATCATAATCAGTGAAGATAAATAGGTTATTTGATTGTATAAAATCAGTAAAATTAAATATTAAATATGTCATGAACCTAAAAGGAAAATATTTATTAAAGTATTAATAGCAGATGTACTTCATACGCTGCTGTAGTTTCCGTACAAAGATCAATTGTTAGTTTTTAGAAAGTGATATGTTAAGAAAAAAACAACACCAAATACAATTTTCCCATAACCATAAAAATTACGAGCCGTGAACTCGTATGAGCGGCCATTTTCAGGCTCACGAAGAAGAATACAAGGTATGCAGACTCTTTAAGTATAGTATAGTTGCGCCATATAATAAAAATCTGAGCTAGCCAAAATCGAAACGAAATAAATATGTAATTAGAAAGAGATAGAAATTAAATAAATTAGTAAAATTAATCAGGTGGGAAAAGGGAGTATCTCAGTATAATAGAATATGATTAGTAAGTATCTATATGATTTGTATTTATTTACAATAAAATAATAGTTATTAAAGATGATCAAAGATTTTATTTTCATTTTTATTGTTTTTCTAACCCCTCCCTAGCAATTCAAAATAAAAGTAGCATGAACAAATAATAGCGAAACTATACGGTACCAGAAGAAAGGAGGAAGTTGCAACAGAAAGGTCAGAAAAAAGCATGTGAACTGGAACTCCTTTATGTATAAACAAAACGAATATTAAAATATAAATTTTTTCAATGTGATTTGTTTTGCAAATATGAATCTGCATGTGTATGTAAAACTCATAACTGTTATAGATAGGCATATATTTAAGAAAATAAATAATTGACGGCTTTTGGCCTAATTACTTTGATAAATTAAATGGTTCTTTGAACAACGCAACTAAATTGAGTGAGGAAAACATACAATGTAATTTAAGAGAGTGGTGCTTTTATAGAGGAAGCATGGAAAAATATCCCTGGGAATTCGCAAAGGAAAAAATTAATTTATTTCCAACGAATTCTATGCGATAAATTTAGCCAAGAAGCTAACATGTTTCGTCTTGAATGATGGTCAAATTCGTAAGAGAATCCACAGCCGCGTTCGTTCGGAAAAGGGGAAGTTGTCAAATTTACAGGATTTCGGAAGCGGTAGCGAGTACAACGAAGGGAGCGGACGCGTCCGATCGGTCGGTCGCCAACGCTCGCCCGGGTCGTCCGATTGCTGAAAGCCCCTGTCAGCTCCTGATTGATAGATTGTTAGTGATTCCGGGTGCGTCACCTACAGAGGTCATTAGTTGTTAGCACATTTTGGTCGGCGCGGACAAGTTCCTGCGACTTCCGCCCACCTGGGCACTCTTTGTGGTACTTCCCGCTAAATTATGGGAGTTCCATGCTACACCAGGGTGTCATGGGGGCGCCAACTCCAAAGTTCGCGCGTCCCACTTAAAAAAAATCAATCAACAATCAATCAATCAATCAATTAATGATTGAATTAAGACGTTAATTGATCATTGTTTCCCCGCGCCTCGATGCGTGTGGCGGTTCCCCCGCCGCCCGGCCAGTTGCAACCAGCTACCCTCGGCGCCGACACCGATGACGTCACCGCCGCTACCACCACCATCACGACGTCGCCGCCCGTATCTCCCCCCGCCTACGTCCGCCCCTCCGCCTGCTAGCCGGCTGCCCGCCCCCCTGCGCCCTGCCCGAGGTCTGAACCCGGGGCGAGGCCAGAGCCTGGTGGACAGCGGGAGAGATGGCTGGTGGAGGGCTGGTGGAGTGTGGGCCAAGCGGAAGGGGCTATGGTGGACCATGAGCGTGAAGCATCCACGGTGGTGAAAGGCATTTTCGTGATATCTGCATTTGAGACCCTCTACTAGACAGCTGTGTAATTTGGAGGAGCTGTGGTGTTGTGAGAGTGGTCTGGGTTGGAAAATCCAGCCATGTGTGCCTCGTAACCTTTCAATACTTTCTGCAATGTTACATTAATTTGGTTTTTCTTGCTGTGTTAGTCAGGTAGCATCGCTTGGTCAGTGTGTGCCTTTAATTTTGTATTTTCGCAACAGTGCAAGAGTTTTGTGAAATTGTTAAAGTTTTTTTTGTATTCTTTGACATTAGTCCCGTAAGTGTAGTGCGTGTTTTTCCCTCGGGAGGTGGCGGTCATCTTTTCCCCGCTGGATGGCAAGATCAGGCGTCGACCTACCGTCGACTAGAGAAGTTTTCCCATCAACCAGGTATCTCCCACCAGCCCGCCACCACCCCAGCCGGGACAAGTTCTAAGCTCCCGACTGGTCTCCAGGCATGTAGTGCATGTTTTCCATCGGTAGCTGGCGGTGATCTTCCCCCGCTGGATAGCGAGATCTGGCGCCGACCTACCGTCGACTAGCAGAGTTTTCCCCAAAGTATCTCCCACCAGCAGGACACCGCCCCAGCCGGGACAAGCTCTCTCTAAGTCCCCGACCGGTGTCCCGGCATTTGTGGTAGTGTAGTGCATGTTAGTGTGAGTGTGTGTAAGTAAGAGGTGTGGATAGGACAAGGAAGAGGAAGGAAAGATCGCGCACGGTCTGTAGCCCGTTTGTTAGGATACTGCTGCGACATTCTTCTTGTGTTGTTCGGAGAAACCACGGAAAACTACCGATCAGGGCAGCCGGCCGATGGAATTGTCCTCCAAACAGTGACTGAATTCGACCTAGCTGACAAGCTATTGTCGAAAATTCTGCCGCCGACGGGACTCGAACCTTAGTGCTCCTGCTGGGTGACGGTAGACGGTCGGTTGCATGTAATGTTTTTAATTTTATCCTACTGTTTCCGCTGTATAGAGGAAATATTGTATTGCTGGAAGAAAAACGACGAATTTTCGACACAAAAACTCTTTTTTCTGGACTCTGGTAACGAAAAAGTGGATAAATCTTGTCCCTGTATACAGTAAATCACTTCCTGTAACACATTGTGTAGTCAGAATCCCTGTTTTGTGGGTCCTTGATGCCGAAAAATCGATAGATGGCAAACTGTCTCTGACCCGTCCGTCCGTGGTTAACACTAGCGCCTTGCGATTTTCTCCAAAAATTCCCCAAACCATGTGGCTGATGTCGCGGCCCCTGGAATCTGAAACCCCTATTTTAATTTTGGGGTGTACTTTAGACGAAGCCCCTCGGATACTTTCAAAATTTTCAACAAAAGAAATGGTTCCGATTTTTTTTTCCACATAATGCAGTTCTAGTAACCGGTTGAACGGTGACAACTACTTCTTGTAGTAGCAATTTTTACAAAGTGTTATTTTGATCGTCGTTTCAATCGTGGACACCTCTCACCGCATTAGCCATTCTATTCACATTTAAGAAAGCAATTGGTGGGCAATTTGGCTTCCATAGTGGGTCGCGGGCGCTGGGGTTTGACCCTCGGAGCGGTTGCCAGCCGCCACGCGCCCACCGCGTGCCTAGGCGATCGCCGGAGGGGGGAGGGGCGCCGGGACGGACTACGTGACTCGGGCAGCGCCCGCACGGCACGCACTGTAGGGGCGGAGGAGAGGGGAGGGCATTTTGCGGTTCGGACTTGGCCCTCTTCGCACGTGGAGGACGTGGGTGCGCCGTGTGCCACGCGCCCCGCTGCACTCGCCGCGGGCGACATCGTCGTTGGTTTTGGCGTCATCGCCAGTGCCGGAGCTGGACAATTATGGGGGCGAAGCAATGCTGAAACGAAGTCCCCCCCCCCGCCCTTCAAGAAAAAATTAAAAATGTGAAAATTGAATCAAGAAACTGTGTGAGTTATTTTATTTCAATAAATAACAAAAACGTTTACAACGTTTAAGCTAGAAAAAGTTTAGGGGAATGTATTTTAAATAATAGTTTTAAGTAAAAGTATTTAGTGATCAAACAATACAATTTGCACAATTGAACTTAAAACGCTAAAAAAATTGTTGTGTTTAATAAAATCACTTGTTGTTCTATAATAACTAATAAATACGAATTTCACTAGAACCTATTTTAATATTAGCGTCTTTTGATTGATTTGATAAAGTCCTACTTTTTAAGTAATGATTATAATTCACTATTTAAGGTAAAAAAATGAAACATTTTGTGAAATGTCAGGCTTCTGTATCGAGACTTATAAAATTACGATAACGATTTCCTCGAATTCCAATTTATTTTAAATTTTTTTCCCATCATAATTTTTCCCATCAGTCCCCTCATCGGGGCCCTTGACTTGCGGGGCCCCGTACGATCGCCCGGTCTGCCCATGCCTAGCGCCGGCACTGCGTTCACCGCCGCCCCGCAACCATTCGATGGGGCTCCTGGGAACGGTCATAAAGCTATGTACCCAGTCACCCAACATTTTACTCCACTGATTCAAAATTAGCTGAAGAACCCCGAGTTGCCGGAGTATTTATCATATTTTTTTATTAAACAGAAAGAGGAATTCCATCTATTTATGCCCTACGGCAGAGCCTACTCCTATCACTTCTACTGTATATTCCCTCCGCGTTATCACGCCTCTCACTGCCTTGTTCCAACTTGTTCTTGGAAAAAACCGTACACACTAAGACACTTCTCACTAAAAACTATTTAAATTTTAGTCCTATTGTGGGGTTCCCGCCCCCAAACTCCTTTCTCTTTATAACTGAAAATAATAAACAAATCTAAACTAAAAAACAAAATGAATGACTTACGTATATTCTGTTTGTGGAATTTTATGTATTACACCAATACTTTCAATCAATTGCCACATTATAAATCTGACTCTTTATCATATTTTTTTCTTTTCGCGTTTTTATAAAGAAAAAGTTTGAAATTGATCTTTGACGTTTAGAAATAATTATAGTAATTTTAATTGAATTTTAGTACCTGTTTTAGGATCCTTGATAAATTGTGGCTGACCGAAAGGAGCCATTAACCACTTATGCGATTACATTATCTCCAAAAAACCGAGATCACAGTGGATCCCGGCTTGACAACACTTTTTCTATTATTTAAAATAACAACCTTCAAAACCAGCGTTGTCACACATTAAATTCCTCCAAATACCCATTTACCAATACTGTTTTACTTTAATTGTACTGTCGTTTTACTAAAAACTGTATTATTGCCGAACTTTCATCAATTTAATCGTTCCTTCAACACCCAAAGGTACTCTCTACTATCCCACCCTCTACTACATTAAAACACTTCTCTAAAGCATGCACCCCTCCGTCAGTTTCAGAATAACACGTAAATCGCACTGTCGCTCGCCCAACCTGCAAATACGTTTTAATTATGCTTAACTTACTACAACTAAACATGTGTCCATTCACACCTTTTTACGACAATATTAATCACATTCCAAACATTTAGACTCTTGTACACTTAATTCACTCACGCCCACACGCAATTAAAATCAATATTCAAGTTACTTTTATAAATAAAGCGAAAAAAACTATTTATTACTATTATACTAAACAAATATTTAGGGTTTATACAACTGACAGTAAAAAAGAAACAAACAGTCCTCTAAATACGCAATTCTGTACATTGATGAATCATTAATAGATCTCAGACGTCATCTTCTGATGGCGCGCAGCGACATTGATACACTCTCGAATCTATGATGTAACGCTAGGCTAAAAATATCCAGAAAAGTAATTATTTTGCAAATATATTAAGGTTAATCGTTACAAAACATAGCCTACAGTACTCCAGACCGTTAAAGGAAGCTATCACAAGTTTCATCGGTATTCGTTCAATCGATTTAGAGATTATCGCGCTGTACGTCACCGTAGTTCTGTCTTTATATATTAGTATATAAATGACCCAACATATAGAAGTCGGTTAAGTTGCACGTCTTCATTCGACAGCCATCCGTTCGTTTCTAAGTTCGATATTCAGGCCCATTATTCACCGCAAGAGATGTGTCATTCGACATGTAGAACAGACAGACATGGCGAAAACAATTGTTTCGTCTCTGAGAGCCTCAAAACTGATTTTGCCGCCGAAATCTCGACTTCGAATTTTTGGACGGAATCCAATACTTTTTAAAATGTTACTAGGACCAAGGAAATGTAAAAACATAAAAACCCAGAATCATGAAAAGAAGTAAACCCAGAAAGAAAACGCAAAACCAAAGCAAACTGTTTTCGAGAGGTCGATTTCGATTAATGTAGCTTACAGAACTTCTTTTAACATGATTCATCGCGTTAAAAGTTTTCATTCTTTTAAAGTTTTCGGTTTACTTGAAATATTGATGCGTTGAAGAATTATTTATTTCCGCAGTCACTTCGAGATATTGAGGTTTAGCTATTTTCAAACTTCTTTTCTGGCAATGAACGATATTATTTTAAAACGTATAACACAACTAATAATAAAAACCAGATACACAAATTTACATTGTGTCTAGTTTGATTACTTCTTGTTTCCGGGCTCTTGCACTGCTATGTTCAATCAATAGTCCCACATATTAGTATTATATTCCGAGAGCTAACGTGATCCTCCCAAGCAGGAACGTGAGATCTCGTGCCCATCTATAAGCAGGCTTGCCGGATTTCCCTCTCCAGATATCTCCTCCAGCGGGACACCACACAGACTAGAGCATTTTCTAAGCTCCCGACTGCTATCACGATATGTAGTAGTGTGCATGATGGTACAGTGTGCGTGATGGTGTGCAGAGGATGTGGGTGAATGTAAAGGGAGAGGAGGGGACGAGAATGAGGAAGGAAAAATCTGGTGCGGCCAGCGGCCAGTCTGACATGGTGCTGCTCCGGCATTCGCTTGGAATTGAACAGAGAAACGACGGAAAACTGCCGATTAGAGTAGTCGGTCAAAAGTATTCTCTGAATTGGACCTAGCTATAATCGATAATTTCTCAACATTGGGGCTCGAACTCAAGTACTTCCTGCTCAGAGACACTGTAATGGCGAGACCTGTGCTACAAGTATCTTGTTCCGCTGAGTTATTTCAGCTGGTTTAAGATTAAATTCATCAAGGAATAATTTATGTAATCAATAAATATGCAGTCAAATGCGTTTTGATTTGTATCAGGTATTATAAGAATGTTTTGTAATTGATTGGAATTGCTGTTTGGCCGAGGCGTATTTATGCATACGGAGGCACGTACAAATTTTAGAAATTGAAAACAGATACACACATAGACTTAAACTAGAAGCAATACACATTAATAATTTATTAAACAATCCCCAACACGCTATTTTGAATGAACAGATTCCTTCTCTCTCCCCTCTTCTGAAACTGGCCGCTTCCAAAGCACATTAACCCCTCTGCCTGCCTCTTTTCCGCCACCCGCCTGGGCCTTTCCTGCAATGGCCATTTCCTAGAAAAAAACCCGCGTTCTCCCCTACCTCCATGAACGTTTCCTTTAAATAGCGTACAATGCCTTCGCCCTTCGCTGTCTTGTCTGGACTGAGGCCCACAGCCGCCTCTAAGAGGTATGTCAGTTTGCTCACCTAAATTTATTAATTCATTTATTTAGTTAGTTACATATTTATTCATTTCTATTTTCACCTCTCTTCAAAATGTACATTTGTTATTCAAAATTATGTTTCCATCTACACATTTTATATTATACTTTTCCAGTTTTATTTCACTCCAGTTTGCTTCATAATATTATTTGTAATAGATTTCATTTATTTTATTTGATTTTCATTTGTCATTTTTTAAAAAAAATTATATGTCCATTTCACATTTACATCTCTTTAAAATCCAATTCTTGACAATATTCTGTAAAAAGTTTTTAATTCTTTAAAATTTTTAGTTTTTTTTGTAATTTAGATATATTATTATTATTATTATTATCATTATTTTGTAGCACTGAAGATGGCCGCAATGCGGCCGAAAAAGCTTTATGCCAAAATAAACAGTTACGATGAGGGGCCTACATCAAATATTGATTTCGATGATAGCATCGTAAATGCCACACCATTTCCTACTACAAATATTTATTTACGTTCGTATCATAGCACAGCCTGCAGTATTTGGTACTTTTATGGCTGAAATGTTTCTTCACTTACCATTCCTTTTTTATAACAAGTATTTCTTTATCGGCTCCACCGATTTCCCAAAATAAATTTGACATATTTCATTATGAGCTTTGGCATTTCGTCCAACCATACACATCCGTCTTCGTTCAGGGCCCTCTTCTTGGTTGTAGACAGGTGGTCTTAAATTTTCCCCTTCCTCCACCTGCATTCTTCTAATTCGCAGGGTACACTTATAAAACAAATAAATGCACCAATAACGCTAATAGTCGGTGAACGTCAAGAATACGAGTATAACCTACTCTGGATACAACTGACGAGGCGAGACAACGATAAGGGACACTTCAAGAAGAAGGCTGCCTACTTTATAGGAATGAGCATTCATTTAAGACTCCACTCAAGGAGTGTTAATGAATAAGATTCATTCACTTAAGGGAGGACTCATTTTGAATGTCGACCATGAATTGGTCCCTATATCTTCTAAACAAGCACATGGGGTATAAAAAGGGAATTATTTTGAAATCTCACAAAGATCTCCACTTTTATTTATACAGAAGATATGATTTTCATAAAGAACAAATTAATTTTTTATATGCACAATTACAGTAAACTACAAATAATAAGTCTTCCTTTCGATGATTGAAAATCTCAAATTAAAAAAACAGAGTATTAAATGTAACACAAAACATTTAGTAAAATAATATAGTTTGGTAAACAATAAAATGTAATACAAAAGTATAATATTTATTTTTATTGTAGTTTTCTTAATTTGAGATTTCCATTTAAGTAAAGTACTATTTATTCTCATTGCATGTGTTTACTGCAGATGTAAATTATATTCTACTCCGCCCTTGTTCCGCAGCTTATAAAGGTATTGCTTGAACGTAGTAGATGAAACTACTTCTTTTGATTCTAATTTTAAAGGGATGTGCCAAATGAGTTTAAATATCAACTTAACGTTAAAATGCATTTATGTTAATAAATTCAACACATAAATGTTTTTAATGGCCAACTCTGGTACAATGACCTTACTGACGTGCGAGAAACGTAGTGACAGGCATCGGAGAATTGTGGTGAAATCCCTCTTCTCTCTAGCACTATTCTCCATCCACGAAAAGCATCGTGCAATCATCTGTGTATTCTCCACATTCTGATGCGACAATGATTTTAAAAATCTATTGTGAGAATTCAACGGAAATACACGTTTTGGGGTCTCCTAATGCCGAAAATCTGTTTTTCTTCTCAAAACGTAATGTGGTCAAATTTCACAAAATGCTTGATATCTGGGACGTCTCAGTTTTATATATGTTCCTGTAACAAGTGGGCTCAATTTACTTATATTGTGTACTGATGATTATTGTTTAGAATATGGTTTAAAATCTTTTTTGTATTTTTCTTAATATATATTTACATCATTGATCACCTAAAGATTACAAATAACTTTTGTCGAAACGTGTTTTTAAAAAAGAATGTGCTTTTAACAAACTGTGTTTAATCAAGTTGGCACTTTTTCTTCAATGAGCGTTATAAAACATTCTCTATGATTGTACTGTACTAAGCAGTAGGGAGAAAGTAAAAATGGAAACGTTTTTGAGAAAATAAATGTTCAAATTTTGTTAAGAAATGCCTACATTTCAAGCAAAATTTCGCAAAAGCGGTTCGTATTTTCGAAAAATCTTATTTCAAGGGCTATCTCAGAATAACAGATTTTCATCATGGAAAATCTTTATCTTCAATATTATAGGATGTCGCCGGAATGAAGTTTGACCTTTTGCAATTTTCGAAAAATTAGGTATTTCTACGAACATGAAATCTGCGCCATTCCTTCAAACGTCCTTTACGTATTCCAAGACAAAGTTTAGTCAAAAAATTTGGAACTATTTCTTAGAAAATTTTGAAAATGTAGTTGGGGCTTCATGAAAAATACCTTCCAAAATCAATATACCCGTTTCGTACTCAGAGGGTCTTCAGATCCCCCAATGTGATTTAGGAATATCAATTTAGGAGAAAACGTGGAACGATATTGGCGCAAGCGTTGAGCACTGGCAAACGAGGTTTTGCCGTCGTTCGATATTTCGGAATCAAGGAGTCACAAAACATGGATGCTGGCTTCACAACCCGTTAGAAGTAATTTACTTCTAACGGGTTAATACATAGGGGCAATATTTATTCACGTTTTCGTTGCCAGAACCGTGTGATAAGAATTTTTCTCATGAAAATTCGCCGTTTTCCGGAGCCCGATTACAATATTCTCTCTTCTTGCAATGTAAGGCGAGAAAGTAAACAATTGAGGGAAGTACAATCCGATTTTAGTAATAGTTGTTCAAAACCGTGGACTACATTTTGAAGTCTGAATCATGTCTCAGTAATATTTTTAATTAAAATTATAATCAAGTCATTGAAACAAGTATACCAACACACCAAAACATGTCCTTAAGACAAAATACCTATCTCTTGGACCTTATATACGTCCGTTTCTAACGTTTACGATTACGTTTTTGATGGAGATCTTCGTAGGGAGATATTTAAAATTTCACCAAGTGAGTAAATTTCTCTCACAACAAATCTCTAGGCCAACGCAATGAAAGTAGTGATCTCAAGGCGCTGAAGACCCCCCCCCTCTTTCCATAAGACGATGACACCATCTCACAATTATCCCATTTTTTGTGTCCCTAATTATTTTTTCTTGATTTTTATAGTTATAGACATTGAACTTGATTATATTTATTTAATGAAATGTTTTAATATGATAAAAAGAAATTGCAAGACCTGTCAGTCAGTAGATACCTGTCAGTCCTGTACCATAAACGGTACGCAAGGCACTAATGGTTGCAAAATACACAGGTATTTTTATATATTACTTACTTATGAAAATGAAACACAATACAGTTATTCCAGTTAAAAATACTAATATTAATTCAAATTGACAAGCAAATATCCTCTAACATGTACGATTCTCAACGAAACACAAGTCACACATCACATAAGTCAACATCACATTTTCTAGTGTTCGAGCTTTAGTAATGCATTGGAACCTGCACATCTTTTCTCATCTGGAATTTTTTGTATCTCATGATCCTGACAGTCAAAACTATGTCATCTCTGTTTATTAGTGAAGGTATTTAGCCTGCTCCTTTTGGTGGTCCCGAATACTTTTTGAAATACACCTGCACTTGTTCTCTACGAAAATTCAGATGAATGATTTGCTGAGGAATGGACGAGTTATTTGAATGTGCTTTTTTCCCTCTTTTTGGTCATATCTTTTGACATTACTTATTGGATTTACTCCATAGATATTTGATGCTACATGAACTGTAGAATTATCATTCCATATTTAGAGAAATATACAGTTGCCCTTATCTATGGCACAATGAATACTATCCCTTTTCTCCTTCCACACTTCAATCTTTCTTAGTAGTGGACAGTTATTTGTTATTCGGTTCTATCTTATTGTTCCTGTCTGTACCATCATGCCCGTTATTTCTTAAGTGGATTAACATACAGAAACTTGTGAACAAGTTATCACAATAGAAATGAAATAAGTAAATAATATGATACCAAAAACAAGTTTCGTTTAACTATCGAATCCATCCTGATTAGCTTGTGAAGCAATATTTGGTAAACTCTATAAGTGTTTTCTTCTTTTATAATAATAATAATAATAATAATAATAATAATAATAATTGACAATTGTGTAAACATTACCAGCATTTCATCAAAAGATAAAAAATGAAATATGAATTGGAAAGCTCTTGTTAGAGCTTAGCTTACCACAAATGGTACAGTGAATTTTCTAAGAGTATAAGTTTCTTTCCAACGGGTTATTAGGTATTTAGGTATTAATATATAGGTAATTCATTTAATGAAAATACTGATTATTAAGTCTTTTATAAGTTATTACAAAATATGTGTTTCGCTAGTTCAGTCATTTAAAAGTTATACTCACTCTTCATCCATTTTGTCTCGAAACAGTGCGAACCAAAATAACTTCTACAAAAAATTATTTCTTGGCTCTGACGATGGACCGGCGCAATTACTCTAACATCTGAACCTTGGACGTCAAAGAAAAGATAAATACATGGAACGAGTTTAAACTTGTCCACTTTAGCCACTAAACATGCCGAATTCAAACCACGATTCGCGTACAATTTATAGCCGGCTAGGCACTAATGAGTGTTTTTACTATTTTAAAAATAAAATATTGGAATTAGACTCCGGTACTAGCCTGGAAAGATGATAGCTCTGAGCTGGTAGAGCGGCTCTATCCAGGCATTGAATGGGGAGGTTGCCGGGAGGGCAAACTGCTTTCCCGCCGAATCCGGATACCAGCCCGGGTTCGATTCCCGTTCGATTCCCTCCGGGTTCGATTCCCGTCGATTCTCATGTGAAATGTGTTCCAACAAAACGAGTTCGACTGCTTCACAAGGGCTAGTCCAACCTTTGCAAAGTGTCCTAAACCTTACCCCCATCGGTATTCCATCCCAATTCTGGACGCTGGGTAGTGACGCAGGGACGCGCGGTGTGAGGCGCGTACGCGGAGATGCCACCTGGCGGTCCTCTTGACAACTGACAGACGAGACGAGACTTGACACAAATAATGCACCATGTGAATTATAGAGAGATCTAATGGTCATTGAATTAATGGAGGATTACTCCGTCTTGCGCTCAACGCCCAAGCGATTTAGAGACGCGTTGCGCATAAATACGCAACAAATGTAAAAAAAAAAACCGTCGTCCTACTAGTGCAACGTCAGGGGGTGCGGATAAAGGCTTTCAGCCCTAGGTGCCCACCCTGCGGACTTGTGCCCCCTGGTAGAACATGTGTAATGTGTGGAGTGGTAGCCCACGCAGGGAATCCGCTGTGCTCGATCTTTCCTTCCTCTTCCTTCGTCAATTCACACCTTACACACTTACATGCATTACACTACCAAACATGTCGAGAGACCAGAGTTTATCCCGGCTGGCGCGGTGCTCTACTGGAGCAGCTGCCTGGAGAGGTATTTCCCCGTAAGCCGACGTGAAGGAACAGCGAGAAAGGAATCACCGCCACCTCTTAGGATAAAACCATTCACTACATTAACGGGATCTATGACCATAGCATTAAAGTGTCCGCGAACATCAAATAATCAATTTGCATAATGACTACTAGACTGCATACCTAGTAAAATTATAATGACTGCTTATCTCCCAGCATGTGGGGACATGTAAGAAAGCGGCGAGAGCGGCCGGCCGGCCGGGCGGCGGAAGGCCTTGCACGCGACGCGGCGCGGCGTGGGCGGGAGCGGGAGCAGCCGCTGGTCACGCCGCGGCCACGCCTCCCAGACAGCTCCTCACAATCCGCATCACGAGCTTCTCGCGCTTTCATCTGCCCGCTCATCTAAGCAGGGCTGTCACTGGCGAATTGGAGGAGTGGATTGAAGGAGTTATGTGACAATGTATATGGTGTGTTGGGACCGGATTTCAATGCAAATACGTATTTGGTCCTTGTAGACGGAAAGTATACTCACTTGGCATATTGGAAGACTCAATTTCTATTTCATTAAACATGATTCCATCGTGACTCTCTTGTTTATTTTGTTAATTTTATTATGAGCATCATAGTGCTTCAAAATTATAATTATTCTGAAACGTACTTGAAAAAGTATATATCGTTACTCTTATTTATTTGCCATATTTATTTTAATTAATTTAATTTTTAATTGTATACAGTTTCCATATACGTAATATTCCAATGCGGGTTCACGGGTTTTGGTCCAAAATAATAAGCTATTTCTATTTGCCGACGTTTCGGAGTTTTTTTACACCAATTTACTCCTACCACAAATTGCAGCACACCCAATGTAGGGCCTATACACACTTTTATTTATGAATGAACTAATTAATTTATTATCTTATGAATGGTGGGATGTCATTTTGACTCAGTGGCGTGCATTTCATGGAATGAAGGGAATGAGTCATTCCCCTAAGCAAAGCACAGAAAAATCCTTTCTATATTTAAAATATTAGTTGCTTATGGCCAGAGCAAAACTGTTTACTCAACGCAGATTCTGAACTAAGTACTAGTGGTTGAACCGTAACAATCGATGTTATCAAAACGGTGTGTAAATTCGTCTCGTGACGTCAGCGAAGCTTCGTTCTTCGAAGGTGCAGGCGCTCGACTTCGTCATGCCTCGTGAAAAGTCGGGTCGGTCCGGGAGTGCGCGAGGATAATGAGTATGAGAATCCGTTCCGTCGTGATCGACTGGTACCAATTTCAAGTTCAAAAAAATTTATTATTTTGGCTTTTTGAGAGTGTTTTACGTACGCACTAACTACATTATAATACAATGAAAGTATAAAGCACCTAATAAGAGCGAGAACGTGTATATTATCTTAAAGAAAGTATTTTGAACAAACTAATTCTTTGCGTACCGTTCTGCAGTTCTCCTTTGCGAGAAGGGAATGCATTGGGGAACTCATTCCGCGCAGTAGTCATGGCATCTAGCGAGGAAAGTGGGAACAACCCGCGTTGACAGAGCATCGACTGGGCGCGGCGCCCTGGCGATAATCTCAGTTTCCGGTGATACATTCGAACTAGGTACGATCAACTTTCAGAAGAATCAAACATTACTGATATTTCGAAGAAACACCACTCATAAGAATTGCAGACGGAAGTTTGGATCGTATTCGACCTTGGTCAATTATGAGATAAATTCTACCAGGATTGTCGCGAGAGTTGATACCAAAAATAATATAATATTTGCATTCAGAGCAAAAACTAGAAACACAAGATGCAAGAAAGAGAACTAACAGGACGTGAAATTTGTCCGAAGAATTTTAAACCGCAGAGCATCCAGAGAATGTGAACAGTGTAAGGAACAGTAGAACGGACATCACATCCATTGTTTGTATAGGTCGTAAAAAACATTATTACTGAACTCTGTAGATACATTTTCAAATTAACACTCACCATATATTAAAGTTTACGGACTTATTTTTCATTTTAGGCAAGAAAAAATGCTTTAATGCATTAATGGATTTTAAAAATTAGTTAATAATTTTGAATAATTAAGTACTCGATAAATAAGATTAAGGTGTAAGTCACATAAATACCGAATAATATTTGTTTATAATGTTAGAAGGCATTTAGGCAACAAATTTTCCCTGGGGTCTGTTTACTCCCAAGCGACCTGTTATGTTCTTATGCATGACGCCCGGGTTAATATTCACACTTTGTGAAAATTCATATCTTTAATTGTTTTACGTTTTTTATACCTTGGACTTCAAAAGTGCTTCCCCCATTAAAATTATGACCGCACGCCACTGTTTTTACTGATGTATCGGATATTGTTCTCTTGGTAGCCAGTGGTTAGCTCCCATGTTATACACTAGTTCATTTAGGAACATGTAGTCAGGATGAATGGTCATGCTATCGTGGTTGGCTGTTTCTCATGATGTGAAACTTCATAATATCTACTTAACTTCCCACGCACAGCAAGGTATGCGTCCTAATTCTTTATTATTCAATATTATATACATTAATAATATATAAAAAGTTTTTTGTTTTGTTGGTTTTGAACACAATTGAATATAATCAGCCTTCTGCGTTATATATTGTAGCGTTACCGAATATCAACTTCATTAAATTAGCATTAATTTCTACATTTCTGTGGCTATAATCTGCGAAAGGCGCCTCCACTGGCGTCGGGGAGTTTTTGGCTGGACTCCCCCCGCTCTAATTCGTCATGCGCAGCTGCGCCGGCTCCGCCACCCCTCCTATTCTTTGTGCCCGACCACCCTCCGCGTGTGTGTCTTCCGGGAAGCGTTCCTTAAGAGAACGCACCCACCCCCTTCCAGCCCCTGGGCCGCCACCCAGTGGATGTCAACAAAAATTAGGCCTGCCCTGGCCCATTTCAACGACGCATGTCTAGGTTTGCACGTGCGTCCAAGTAAACAATGTAAGACAGAGAGACTTGAGACAGAAGATACTGGAAATTTTCCATTAAAGATCCCTGTTCAAACGCCTTCAGCGATTGGACGAAGCAATTTCACTGCGCAATTTCCTGTAGCCTATCGCCGAACGGGTACTAAATTGTAGTAGAACATTCTTGAACTTTAGAGATTTTTTTGGAGGGGGACCGAGGCAGCGGGCTGAAAGAAAGTAACATTCGAAGGGGCATTGCGCTTGCGACTTTTGACTGAGTAGCATTCTGTTTTCGGCTTTTGGCTGAGTATCGCTCTGCTTTCGACTGAGGCTTGTTAATAAGACTTCGTGAAGGCACTCTGTGACTGCCCTTCGGGGTGTTCACTTGATTTATTTTGTGGCGAGACTTTTCAAGAGAAAGTTTCTCTTCGGACTTGATCAATTTTCTGAACCATAGTTTTATCGGTTCACGTTATTTAATGTGCCGTGCTTGGCCACGATTCGGTGAACCAAAACAATTGATTTTGTTGAAGTAGACGTGATTATTAGTCTATCTTTGGCATAAGCACGCGGAAGTGACTGCGTTAATCGTCAAGATCGCCATCGCTTACGTCAATGCCCGTCGAAAGTGCTACCTGAAGGCGCCCGCTCGACCAGCTGAGGGGAGCAGCTGAGGGCACCCTCCCTCGGAGCGCCACGCCGAACCACGCGGTTCGGACGACCTGACCGCCGCCACCCGCCTCCACCTTCGCCGCCGCCGGGCCGCTAGGGAGAAGCGCCCCTTTCTGGGACGTCGCCCCGCTGAATGGGGCAATGACCACGAAAATCTCCAGACGGTGATGTGTACGAGACCTTCGCCGAAACCGCTCAAATGCCCCTCAGGCGCTACGGAATGAACTTTTGCAGTTGGCTCAAAACAAGCAAGGAAGGAAATATTTCAGGCCGCGCATTGGCCGTTAATAAAATTAATCATAGATTTTTTGTGTAATGCATTTTGTCTGTTGTTGATTGTAATAATTTAATTTTAATTTCTCTTGTTTCGCTTATTTTGGTTTGCATGACGGGAAAACTCACGAGCTCTCGTAAATTTTTTACGTTAACCTCATTCAGATATGTTCTTTCTTGCTGAAACAACGTCCACTCGCCATCCCATTTCTTTCAGGTCACCTTTCTGCCACCTGAGCTAGCTGGAAAGTAAGGCGACCCACTTTCACCGTCACTCGCGGAGACCGCGATGTTATATATATGCAATGTGTTATGTTTATACATAGTTTTTAATATGCAATTGTAATTATCATTGTTGACAATATTTGTAATAACCGTGTTTGTGAAACTTGTCCAGCCCTGAAGATAGTGCAATAATAAACTCTGAAACGTCGGCAAACTGAAATACCTTATTATTTTGTACCAAAACCTGTGAATCCGCAATGGAATATCATCTACAGAAAATAGTCATGAAATACAGCAGACATACGTAATATAGCTAATATTAATTTCCTGTGAATGAATTGTCCATGGTATTTAAAAGAAAAATCACGATTGTTTCGAGTATTACGTGCTGTCCAGTCCTCTTAAAAATTGGTAACGCAGATGAACTAACACATGAGACATGAACTCCCACAAGTTACAAAGAAGACTTCCCTACTGATATGAGCAAAACAGTTTACTGACAAGAACGTAACTTCCCTTTTCATGGAATTAAGTTGACTGCGAAAGAATGATCAGAATCACATTTATTAGTGGCTCTAATGATAATTTTTAAATGTGGTTATTCCACTGAGGAATAAAAAACTAATACTAATCTTCAAAATTTCTTTGAGACATAATAAGGGTAAAAAGGAAGATACAAAACGTCATTGGAAATATTGGAGGTTCGTAATTGTCAATATAATTTTAATATTTTTACATAACTATATGAAAAAACGTTATCAGGGACGCTGGAACACCAATATGATGGGAGATTACTGTTGGTTACTTCACCGAGAGAGTCAGCAAACGGCGTAGAAGAGAAAGAGCTATATCAGGGGCTTTAAAGAAAAGAGGCAAAGGAAATATACGTCAATGGACACGTAAAGACTTTGTAGAATGTAATGTTAATCATATAAAGCCATCTTCTATGTTTAAAAATTTCTGTTGGTATTTTAGTGGACGTTGATTTTTCACTCTATTAGCATATAAGCATATTTTCCCATATATTAATAGATCAAATTCTGACCAAACTGTGGGTGATGGAAAGAAATAGAGTTCAGATGCGGATTCAGCACCCAAAAAACTACAAAAATCAGCTATTAATATTTAAAAAGGTTTTTGAAACTCTTTTTTTGTTGGCCTGCGTTATTTTACCGTGATTTGCCCTCTTACTTACAGGGCGTATATCATTCACTTGTCTATTGACGTCACTTCATGTTATTAGAATTTTCTAATTTTTGCACTATCCTAATATTTATTGCTAATGGCACATCACAGTAAATAAAATGTCTTTATTTATTTGTTGTTGCTTGCTCGGACTTCAGGAAATTATGCGATATTCGCGTAATAACATAGAAAGTTCCTACGCCTCTGCGGCGTTTCTTGTCACTATGACAATGCCATTATTTTTATTTATGGAAAATATTCATAAATATGATTGTTTTTATTTGCCCATGTGAACCGTCACATTAATGAAGTATGAATTGTTCCAAGAACATCTCTCTATAAAGCTGAATAAACCTATATTGAAAATTTGTTTCCAACATCATACAACATTAAAATTATTTTAGTTTGATATTCTGTAAGTACATTAGAATTTACATTTATATATTTTTTAAACAAATAAACACGTTTGATTTACAATTTTTCTTGTTAAAGGAAAGGATAGACAAACGGATAGGAAAACGATGGGGTTTAACATGTGAGCGTTCTCGCACGAGAACTCTCGAGAGTTCTCGCACGAGCACGAGTTAATATTTGAAATGTTAACAATTAATGTACTGAATGGCTTTCGTTAGTATAGAAAATTAGTAATATTTATATTTTTTAATACGTATCACTAGCTTTTGGGGAGAGGGCTGAAACCCTTTGACCCTCCCCCTTCCCTTGTGGTTGCCCCATTGGATAGAGAGCATGACATCTGCGTTATGCAAAACCATTTCCTGGTGACTACGCGCTCCCGTCTCCAGGGAGTACGACAAAACCTTTGTGAATGCAAATCACTGCTCGAAGCAATACTAACTAAAACAAGTCTCATTATGATGAATTCGACCTATGCAAACCATCAAAATTAATTCCAAAATGTTATAAACATTCAGTATGCAGAATAAAAATACATCTCATTCGGATAAATACTTCCGTCCTGTGACACGATATTTATTATATGATTATAATGCATTGGTTGTTTTGTAATGCAGGTCATTATTTGCAACGTCAACTACCTACCTAATTAAAACATTAAGAATTACATTAATGAATGTAAGATCACAATATATTAACTTGACTTTGGAATATATTATTCCAATGGCTTCAGTGTGATAAAGCAAACACTCGAATAAGAAAACCATAAAGATTGCTGAAAGGATCTACTTTGGAGGCCATTATCAACACAATGTTCAAAAGATCAACCCTTAAATAGACCCTTGAGGACTATAAGCGTTCGCAAGGCATTTGTGAGAACTGCCAAATAAAATACATAGTATTGTTCAGCTCTTCTGGAATTTACAGTACCTTTCAATAGCTTGTTTACCTTCCTTCCAAGAAAAGAAAATATCTTATAAGCGTTAACGTGCTTAAAATGGAATGCATTCTTTGTGACGGGAAACTCCTGCAACCCCCACGTGCGTTCAGATTCTTTGTGGCATTTCGTAAAATTGAATTCTTTGTGACTCTTGTGAATAATAAGAGGTTAGTGACAGCAATACTTAACAAAAATTATTATTCAACTTTAGGTTTTTCATACATAGTCACAAAATTAAGTATATTGTAGTTACATTGTAATATATGGTCGCAACTTGGATTATATTCCACTTGAACAAAGTTCATTGATGAATTTTTGATTTTGAAAATTAACATTTATTCAAGGAAATTGAATATTAACGAGGAATAAATTGCAAACCGATTGTAATTGTTAGTAATAGAAAGGGAAGTGTGGGGATGCCACCCCATCCCCATGCGACTACTAATGATACGAAATGGCATGCGACTTCCGAAGGGTTAAGAAACCGTGTACCAGAATTCAGTTTATCTTGTCGCCTTTCAGAATCATAACCCCGCCTATACGTGTTTCTTTCGCAACGAGGCCGTGGTTGCGCCTAGCGCCTGGAGTGCGGCACGGCGCGATTCCCGCGCTGGAGATAGACGAAGCACTTGGTATCTTTCGCATGCGCCGCGCCGCGTCGCCCACCCTGGTTCGCGCCCCCACGCCGACCCCCGCGGACCCTGTGGCCGGCCGGCGATGACTTCACCCGCAATTGCTCTCCCGCCCCACCCCACCCCGCCCCGCCCCGCCCCGCCCCGCCCCGTCCTGCTCCGGCGCGGGGCTTCGCTAGGCCCCCGCCCCCACCCGCCAGCCTTCGGCCAGAGGATTAGCGCCTTTATCTGTTACTTAACAGGCTGCCCGGCTGCCCCGCCACGCGACGCAGCGGAAGGCCGGCCTTTCCCAACGGCCTCGGCCGGCGCGCCCGGGCATATGCCGACCGCATCCCGGTCTTTTCTAAGCCGCTTACATACCTCCCCAAAAAGGCATAGACCGACTGCATCCCGTTCCATTCTCCTTCTTGTTAAAAGAATTCATTTCTTTTTTTACCATGGTCTGTTTAAAATTGAATTGATCGACTATAATTGATTCGCTTCTGTACATTTTCAAAGAACATTTGTACTCCCTTTATTAGAGTACTGCCAACGTTGAAAACCGCTCTTAAACGTGAAACCTCATATCACGAGCATATTCTTACTTCGCTGATTTCACACACAATTACGAACATTCTGCCATGTTCACCTGTGTTCGAGACTTTCTATGGTTTGGTGCGAGAACCTCTATTTACTCTGATTATGAACGGGAACTTGCCGACCTGTATGCCCGAGGTCACTTAAGAGTGTGTACCGACTCAGCACTTTGGATCGAAAGGTCGCGGGTTCTAGTGCCGCCTTGAGCATGGACAGGTTGTTTATCCCTTGTCTCTTATGTATGTGTTGTCGCGGAAGGCCTCGCTTTCTCCTGACACCACATAAGAGGAGCCCGCAAGTGTGTTGGTCTCTATAGTGTCTACTGTATCGTCGAATATGCGTCTCATCGGGACGTAAACGGTAACCGGCTGTCGGCTGGAAAATGCTATATAGAGCCATTCCACGTCAAATCGCACATAAAAGACCAAAATTTGACCTTCATATTTTTAATTATTTTCTATTTTTTTCTATTTGTTACATGGATCAAATAAGTTAACACATGTATTTTTATTTTTTTCTAACTTTATTATTTTCGGAAATATTGTATAATGAAATTTGCTAAAAATGACGCGCATCACTAACTTAAAACTACCATATATTTGAATGCACTAAGTATAGAAATTCCGTTTAAATTCCATTCGAAACTTAAAAACATGTTTAATTTTGAAGATTTTGCAAAATATTTAATTTCCTGAATTTTCAATTCTTTAAAAAAAAATAAACTCGATGAGCTAAAAGTAAACTCGATGAGCTAAAAGTTAAAAAATATTATAAACGCACTAGATTATTGATGATATCTTCAGGAAAAATCAAAGTGGGATATCAGTAACTTTAAAAGATATTAATATTTTACGAAAGAGCGTATAATAGATTGCTGCAATAGTCGCGTTTCTTGTGTTACTGACCGTCGGTTTCTTCGGATAAAGTAGTAATTTAATACTCTTGACGTTGTAAAACTTCACGATTGAATTTATAAATAATACTATTTATGTATATTAATACATATAAATAATATTAATATATTTATAAATAATTTATAAAAAATTAAAGGACGGATTCTTGATTTGTGTTTTGATTGATATTTTTGAAATTTTCTGGTCACTCACAACTAACTTTAAATACAGATACTCGCCTGCCATAGAATTCCTGAACTTTCGTCACAATGCATAGTTTTAATGCCTTACCGAATTTACTACTCGTTCACTTTACATTTGCAGACGGAGCGCTGCGATCTGTTTACATGGGGTCACCGCCGACTGAATGAGAAACGCGCGTCTGCAGTATGTACTGACCGTTTAATATGATATAGATGGCGGTGAGCAAAACACAGAACCCTGGTGGGGCAAGAACATAACCATTAAGCAGTAGATAAGTGCAAAGAAGAAATGAAAATATTGTACGTGAATGTTGTGAATAGCGTGTGGTGTGATCTATTTTATTGTATATTCCCTTAATCATTTAAGGGCGCGACTCCAGCTTACTGTCAGAATGGCATAATTCGTCGGCTGTGTCCATATACTATTACAATGTCTTTGATCCATGGCGGTTGTGCTGCCTTCGGAGACAGCTGATTGGTCAGATGCTGATTGACATCGGGGCCATTCGTGTTTTCTCGGTTGTGCGTTCGGGCCTTCAATTTCAAAACAACATTAGTTCCTAATTTTGCCGTCTGCAAATGTAAAGTGAACGAGTAATACTTCTGGTCTGGACAATATTCCATTTTCTTCAGCCATTGTCAAAATTTTAATATTGAACGTAATGCCATCTGTTGAGTGAAAGGAATCGATAAATTTCTAAATAGTATCTTTGACTGATTTTTCGATGGACGTCGAAGGATCTTCAGTGTCAAAAACATTATCTGTGTTGGCACTTTGTACTTTCTGAAATTTCTCATGGGGATACCGTTTTTGTTCCAATATTCTTTTCTTGGAGGGGGTTTCTCCAATTGAAATTAAACTCTTGTTTATCTTCTTTTTATTAATTTCTGAAGAGCTTAAATTGTTATTTCCTTGATTTCCACTCTTTTCTCTATATTCACTGGACATTCCGCTACATTTGTTAATGTCAAGAGAGCCACTTATCTCGACGCTCTCTTCACTAACAAAAGGCTGTTTTGGAAGCCGATTTCTTTTCAAAATGAATCATAAATTTGCCAATCTAATGACTCCTGTAAATTCACCAGCAAATTGTGGTTTACGCGTCTTGGAGATTTTCTTTTCTAAGTACCGTGATCAGAAAGATTAAGCTCAATATGTCGGTCCGAAGTTTGCACTATTTATATACATTGCTCTCCTAATTTTCGTGATATGAGTTATTTTGCATCTATTGTGTCGTGTTATAGAATAATGAAGTATATAAACTATAAGAAGCTGAAACAATAATAAGTTACGGTGCCTCGGACAACTACCATCGTGTGGATGGTGTTTCACATCAGACATTGGACACATCGGGCGACATGTCAGTGAGTGTTCGGTAACTTCGCAAAATTCTTATTATCTTCCACCTTCTGTTATTGAAGAAGATTCTTCTATGCATTCAGATGAACTACAAATGCAACAACGAACATTTCATTTAGATAATTCAACATTTCAACAAACATTTACAGAAAATTCAACATTTCCTTCTTTGAATTACCAAGGAGTTTCCAACGAAGCGATTCATCGATTATTCCAATAAAATGTGCATACATATACAAGTAATTCCTCTGAAAATCTGCATGCACCATGTATTAATAATACTACCTTATCTTCATGTCACAACCATGTTAACAGTTCGACTAATGAATCGCAATCTGTACAACCTCCGCAAAATACAACTCATGTTTGTTCTTCAAATTCCACTATCGAAGCTGAAGTCAACAATTTCAAGAACAATGTTCAGAACAAAAGTGATTCAAGAACGAGAGAAGGTGAATCAATCTCTCATTCTAAAGGTAAAAGACTGGCTTCTAATACCTCTAATTGTTCTAATCCACCTGTACCTCTTAGCAATAAATATGCACCGCTATCTGGTTTACAAGAACATCAAGATGACTCTCAAACCATTAACATTCCACCAATAATTTTTTCCAATGTATATAACTTTACAAACTTTCTTACAGATCTTCAACAAATAGTTGAAAATGACTTTGCAACAAAAAAACAAAAATCATGTAAAAATTATCTTTCAAACTATTGATGATTTCAGAAACTACAAAAAAGTTTGTTACACTAACACCATGCAATACTTCTCATACCGAGATCCTACAATTAAAACTTTTAGTGTCATATTTAAATGTGTCCCAATTTGCTATACTATTGAAATAATTTTTAATGAACTGACAATATTAAACTATCCGGTACAAAAAGTATATCATTTATATAATAAACAACGTGAACCAATAGAAATTTGTTCAATTGAATTGATTAAAAATCCTGAAGCTTCAAAAATGTTTAAACTAGAAAAATTATTTCATAGTATATTTAAAATTCAAGCTAAAATTACAAATAATATCCCATTGCAGTGTAAAAGATGCCACAGGTTTAACCACACTCAAGCAAACTGTCGATTAACTCCTCGTTGTGTTAGATGCAAAGAAAGCCATCACTATTCCAATTGCCCACTTCCTAAATCAACTCCCCCTGTTTGTGTTAACTATGATGGGCCGCATACTGCGAACTACAGAGGTTGGAAAACTTATAAAGATTTATTTATATCAAATCCATTTCGTCCTTGAAGCACACGTACAATACCCGCTAAGCAATTCATCACCCCCCTTCCGTCTTTCAACGATCAAAATTTTCCACTCCTTGATCATTTATACAATGCTCAAAACAACACTACAACACACGATCCTTCTAACCTTACTGGAATACACACATCATCTTCTCATACAACACGTAAATCTTATTCAAATGTTATAAAACAACAAACAAACATTTCTAACTATTCCTGTTTAATTTTCAACATAGTTAAACGAGTCATTTCCTCATGTATACCTCATATTCAAACCTTAGTTCAAACCGTCCTCCCATCTCTCCTTCATGACACATAATTTCAGTACAAATTTAAATTACATTACATTACTTAATTGGAATTCTAATGGAATCAAACGTCAAAAAATATTTTCAATAATTTTTTACAGAATACAATATTGATATTGCTTGTGTAACGGAAACTCAGTTCCTGGCGAGAAACTATATATCAGAAGTTATAAAATTTACAGAAATGATCGGATTTCAAACCACGCTTCTGGAGGTGTTGCCATTATTATTAAAATACCATGTACCATGAGCAACTTTTTATCCATTATCTGAGAACCTAGCATGTACAGCAATACAAGTCATCATTAGCAAGATAAAATACATCATTTATTCTGTTTACAACCACACAAATAAGTCCTTCCCAATTCAAAGATATAATAAAATCATTCAAACTTCTAATCCTACTATTGTTTTAGGAGATTTTAGCAGTAAGAGCACGGCATGGGGATGTCATTCAACTAATCCTCAAGGAACCAGACTACAACAATACATTCTTCACAATAATTTAGATATCCATGCTCCTTTTGAGCCCACTTATTATTCAAATCATAATAATATAATCCCTGATATTCTTGACATTATTATTGCAAAAAAATGTTAATATTCCTTTCTATCAATTACCATTCCCGAATTAGATTCAGATCACTTCCAATTAAAATTTCTTTTAATTCTTCCTTGCTAAATATTAATTATTCTCAATAAATAAACATACAAACTGGGATTCTTATCGAACAGCATTAATTTAAATTACAACTTTCCTAAACAATTATTGACTTCTGACAAGATAGATAATGAAATTGAAAAATTTACCATAATTCTTCAACTTTCCTATCAAAATTCAATTACATATTTTAACCGTTTACACATTCTCGAAACCAATTACCCACATGTATATTGAACTTAATTAAATCTAACATAAACCACGAAGATATTGGCAACAAACTCGCCGACCAAATATTAAAAAGAAAATAAATTATCTCAAATTATTAAATCTCGTATTGATAATATGAATTCAATAAGTTTCAAAATTACGTACAACAAAGTCACCCTAATAGTAGACCCCGATGGTCTACTATTAAAAAGCTAATGAAATCTTATTCTCAAATTCCTATTTTAAATCATGGAAATTATACTGAATATACTGATGAACAAAAAACTAACCTCGTTGCTGACCATTTTGAAAAATCATTTACGCCAAATCCTGTAATTAATAAAAAATTAATGATAAAATAGAAACCTTTATGTCTTCCCCTATTTTTATGCTGTTCCTACAGCTATTAAGTATATTTCTCCTCAGAAGTACTGAATGTAACACAAAAATTAAAAAAATAAATAAAGCCTCAGGTCATGACAGAATTCAAATAAAATGCCAAAAGAACTAAATATCTCAAATGTAGCTAAATTAACAAAAATATTCAATGCTATGCTTCGTCTTTTCTACTTCCCTCAAGCTTGGAAATTTGTTCTTGTTCTTCCTATCTGCAAAGCTAAAAAAATCCCAAGAACCCAATGCACTATCGCCCCATCAGTCTTCTGTCGTCATAATCAAACATTTTCGAAAATTATTATTAACACGTTTTCTTAATTACATATCTTTCATTCAAGTTTTACCTAATTATCAATTTGTTTTCCGCTCAAATTACTCCACCACACATCAACTTTTACGTGTTACAGAATTAATAGCAGATAGTTTTCATAAGAAACACTACACATCGGCCTTTTCTTAGATATAGCTCAAGCATTTGACAAAGTGGTGGCTTGTAGGTCTCTTATTTAAATTATATGGTATAGGTATTCCAATATTTTTTATTCAAAATTATTAAAAAATTTTCTCTTTGATCGTCATTTTATAGTTAAAATTAACTCCTCTCTCTCCAGTGTACGATCAATTCAATCAGGAATTCTTCAAGTTCTACTCTTTCTCCTTAATTTTTTAATATTTACATGTCAGATATTCCCTACTTACCTTTTACTGCAATAGCGCTCTACGCTAATGACACGGCATTATTTGCTATTCATAATAATATCAAAATTGCACGTAATACACTACAAAATTCTATTCAAAAATATATAAAATGGACTCAACTCTGGAGAATACTGATAATCTGACTAAAACTCAAGCAAAAATTTTTACTCTTTGTAGACCAACTAAACCTCCTTTCCTAATTATCAACACTATCAATATTCATTGGCTTTGACAATAATATGCCTCTTAAATACTTAGGATGACAGCCCAACGTCTCACTT
>JAHLJT010008577.1:0-26133 GCA_031308135.1 Acheta domesticus | reverse complement strand
CTCCGCCCCGCCCGCTTCTTGCTGCCCACTCCTTCCTGCCCCCGTTCCCTTCCCCCTGCTCCGCCCCGTCCCGCTCCTTTCGTCCCCGCTTCGCTCCGCCCTGCCCGCTCCTTATTCCTTCCCGCACCTTGCCTGCCCCGATCCCTTCCGTTCTCCTCCACCCGCCTCAACACGCCCCCGCCGTTCACTTTCTTGTCATGCTCCCTTCCGCCCGTTTCGTACCGCCAGCTACGTCCCGCCGGTTCCTCGCCCCATCTCCCTTCTGCCCCGATCCCTTCCGCCCTCTCCGTTCCGCCACGCTCCTTTCCGCCCCGCTCGCTTCTGCCCCGCTTCGCTTCTTTCCACTCCGCTCATTTCCGATCCTTTCGTTCCACACGCTTGCTTCCGACCCGCTACCTTCCGGTCCGCTCCTTTCCACCCCGGTTCCTACACCGCTCCCCTCCGTCCCACCCCAAAAACACCCATTCCCCTGAATTCCCTCAGCCCGTGCACCACTTCGCATACTCCACTCTCTTCTCCATTGCCCTTGAGCCCTGCTGTACCTTCCTTGCTTGTAAAGCCTGAGTCACAACCCTTGCACCTTTCGATATAGAGCTGTACCTGAATGTCGCACGTAAAACTGGGAAAGTCATCTGCTCATTTTCATTCGTTTCGCGAGAAAATATTCTCGCCTTGTGAACAGCCCGTGAAAGCACTAGAACTCTGGCACTTAGCACAATACTAGTGCTCTTGTGCTACTTTTGGAAACTATACGTCTTTTTTATTCGTTGCTCCACTTTCATTACTAGGTTTTAAAAAATGTTATTAAAACTTGCTATGTTTTTAGTGTCTTTGCATTGCGACACATATAATGTGTTCACATGTTTATTGCAGCGATATAGAAACGCACTTTTCACGATGACCATACTAAGTTCACTACACTTAAAAAGGCGAACTTCAGTGAAACATTTAAAACTTAAATGGAAAAATCACGATATTAGAGTACTGAAAACAATTGTACGTATTAGATTAATAATCCAACTTCAAGCATGATTTAATTCTAAGCACTTGAATACCTCAATTTTACTATGAATTAAATAAATTACATTGTGAAAATCTATTATTAATCATGAAACCTTCCTCCAATCTTTCCTTATGCTTCTCCCGCGAGCTACGTTCAACACACTCGCACTCTTTTTTTTCTGCTCCACTCACCCCTTGTGCATCCACCTCCGCAGCGTCACGGAAGCGAACCGTGAAATTTCCTCTTAACCGGCGGGATAGGTATAAAAATTCTGTACACTGCACTTTATCCGGCGGCGGAGCGTGACATTTGACAGCGTGGGCGGGAGGGGGGCAGCCCGACGTTGCGCGGCCTGCGCAGAGGAGTCCCATCGAGGGCGGAGGGCCGAGGGCGCCGGGGTGCGCTGCTTTGTTTTTATGTGGGCGGCGGCGGGCGGCGGGGGGCGGCGACCGGCTGCGCGCTGTGCCAAGTCAGGCGCTTGTGTACGTTTTCATCGTCGTGTGACGCGTCGTGCACTGACGTGCTTTTTGTTTTCGCTGGCATCTGTTAATTGGGCGGTCCTCGTGCGTGTTTGTGGTCGTAATGCGTGTTTTGTTGTTATACGACCCAACAGAATACTCTGTTTATGTTTTCGTGCTAAATGAAAGACTCTTGTGGACTCGCGCGTGCAATGTTTCATACAGGATGCTTTCGAGCGTGATATCAGTCTCGTGATGCGGTCAAAGAAATATAAACAATAGTTGGGGAAAACGCTTTGCATTTTTGCACAATGTTAATTTACCTTTAAAACGAAATAAAATTAAGTTTATTTCATTTGCTAGTAAGTAGATATTTATGATACGAATGTTAAAAGCGGCATTTTATTTTGCGAGTAGGAAAGTTGCAACCAGGGACTGGATACCGAAATAATAGCGGTAAAGGTATTTATACCGGTATAGAAATACCTTTACCTCTATTATAACTTTATTCAAAATACCTTAAAAATACCGGTATAAGACATCAAATACCGGTATTTTTAGAGGTATTTTACCTTTATTCGACGTCTATACCGGTAAAATACCTCTATTTAGAGGTATTTTACCGGTATTTTCATGAGAAAATACCGGTATTTCAGTATAATCATACAGGTTTCGGAGGGGAAACATTCTGACTTTTTACGCTGAGATGGCTAAGAGGAACAATTATGGACTCCGCAGAGTTTCTGACCGGGAGTCCTAGGGTTCGAGTCTCAACGTTGGCGTATTTTCGTCACCATTCTGTCTAGGTCGAGTTCTGTTGTTGGTTGAGAACGAATTATTATAATAGTCTGGGCACGCGAAGGCGTGTTTGGGGGAGTGAACGCGCGTGTGGTGACGCGAGCGAACGCGCTCACGCGAACGTGCTCACGCGAACGCGCGTGTGGTGACGCGAGCGCGCGATTGGGGAGTGAACGCGCGTTTTGGGGAGCGAACGCGCGTTTGGGGAGCGAACGCGCGTGTGGGGCCGGCAACGCGCGTGTAGGGACGCAAACGCGCGTTTGGGGAGCGAACGCGCGTTTGGGGAGCTAACGCGCGTTTGGGGAGCGAACGCGCGTTGGGGGAGCGAACCCGCGTTTGGGGAGCGAACGTGCGTTTGGGGAGCGAACCCGCGTTTAGAGAGCGAACGCGCGTTTGTGGAGCGAACGCGCGTTTGAGAAGCGAACGCGCGTTTGAGAAGCGAACGCGCGTTTGCGGAGCGCGCGTGGTCGGGCCTGCGGCCTCTGCCAGGATATGACCTTCGCCATCTGTTGTGAAAGAACAAAGGCGATAGAAATCTGACATCGGTGATAAGACTTCATGCAACGTTCCTTGGAGCATTCCGATTCTCGGAATCAGTTTCCCTTTGTAAGAGCTGCGAGAGCTGCGTCGTTGCGTAGGCAGTTTCCGGAGTCAGTGTTTCGACCCATGAGCGTCTCCGGTTCGGCAGAGGATAACGCACTCGACCTATATACTCCAGGCTATTAATTTCTTTTCGCAATGAGTAGAATTGAAATATGAGAGAAGGATGTTGACCGTAGGCCCCAACAAACGCTTTGCCGAATGTGTACTGTGAGTGAGAGTGTGTGTGAGAGAGGGAGAGAGAGAGAGAAAGAAAGAGAAAGAGAGAAAGAATTCGAAAGAAAACGAAAGACAGAGAAGAAAGAACGTGTGTATAGAGGCGCGTGAGTGTATAGAGCGTGAGTGTATAGTGCATGAGTGTGTAGCGCGCGTGTGATTGGTGCAAGCGTGTGTTAGGCGCGCGCGTTTGTTCGGCGCGCGCGTTTGTTCGCCGCGCGCGTTTGTACGCGCTCGCGTTTGTTCGGCGCGCGCGTTTGTTCGCGCTCACGTTTGTTCGGCGCGCGCGTTTGTTCGCGCTCACGTTTGTTCGGCGCGCGCGTTTGTTCGGCGCGCGCGTTTGTTCGGCGCGCGCGTTTGTTCGACGCGCGCGTTTGTTCGGCGCGCGCGTTTGTTCGCGCTTGCGTTTGTTCGGCGCGCACGTTTGTTCGCGCTCGCGTTTGTTCGGCGCGCGCGTTTGTTCGGCGCGCGCGTTTTGTTCGGCGTGCGCTTTTGTTCGCGCTCACGTTTGTTCGCGCTCACGTTTGTTCGGCGCGCGCGTTTGTTCGCGCTCACGTTTGTTCGGCGCGCACGTTTGTTCGGCGCGCGCGTTTGTTTGCGTTCGCGTTTGTTCGGCGCGCGCGTTTGTTCGCGCTCGCGTTTGTTCGGCGCGCGCGTTTGTTCGCGCGCGCGTTTGTTCGCGCGCGCGTTTGTTCGGCGCGCTCGTTTGTTCGCGCGCGCGTTTGTTCGGCGCGCGCGTTTGTTCGGCGCGCGCGTTTGTTCGCGCGCGCATTTGTTTGGAGCGCGCGTTTGTTCGGCGCGCGCGTTTGTTGTGCGCGCGTGTTTGTTCGACGTCGCGCGTTCGTTCGGCGCGCGTGTTTGGCGCGCGCATGTGTTTGGGGCGCGTGTTTGGCGCGCGCGTGTGTGGGCGCTCGCGTGCGGTTAGCGCGCGCGTGGGTTTGCCGCGAGCGCGTGTGTGGCATGCGTTGTGGCGCGCGCGCGTGTTGTGGCACGTGTGTGGGGCACGCGGCAGTATTTTCATTGAAAATACCGGTATAATACCGGTATAACCTTTATGGACGTCCATACCGGTATAGACGTCCTATAAAGGTATTTTACCGGTATAAAAGAATAAAGGTATTTTATACCGGTATGAAAATATACCGGTATTTTACCGGTATTTTTACCGGTATTCAATACCTTTTCGGTCCCTGCAACTTGCAACACGAGGCCGAAAGACAGAGAGGCGCAATCCTACAAGCAGAACTAGAGGAAATTCGCCGCACACCGAAACTTTTCCACCTCTTAATGTCAGCTCAAAATTATTCACAATTTTTAAAAAAAATGTATGACATTTAAATATCTACAGTTGAATGATTTTATGCAGTGAACATGCACGTGACAAGATTCAGTATGATTAAAAAATGGCTTAGACTTTGAGGCATATCTTAGACTTTTGAGCACCAACGATGCATGCTGAAATATATGTGTGGGATGTGGCTGTAGAAAAGTTAAAGATATATTGCATTCGAAAAATAGAAAATCCCAAAAACATTGTTTCATGTCATTCCGTATTAAGTGTCGAAAAATAATGGAATAAGAGAGATCAAATTCTGGAACAATACAATCACTATTCACTGTGAACACAAAGTTGAAAATATTACTGAAACTGTAATGGAAATATTTTGCATTTACTATATTTTACATACTCTACGTAAAATAAGGACACAAAATCAATGTGGGGCGTACGACGAACGTATCCGTTAGAGAGTGCAGGGAAATTTGGCTTTAATGGGTTTTTGGGAGATGAAGACCGACTTGCTAAATGCACGACGACTCGAAAACGTAATGATCAGGTAAGTGGCTTGATCAAATGAGTTCCGATTTCAGATGGTGTGGTAGGGTTTGCGTATGGCGCAGGTCCCACGACTCAAGGACTCAGGTCCCATGGACTCAAGTTGTCAACAAGGCACTGTCCATCTGGATGATGTGGGCTGTTTTTACCCGAATGGACTGAGTCCTCTGGGTCAACTAAACCGATCAGACTGAAATTATTATTTAAGCTACATTGGGACCATTTGAATCCAAGCATGGACTTCATGTTTCCAAACAAAGATGGAATTTTATGGATGACAATGCGCCGTGTCATCGCGCCATAATTGTTCGCGATTGGTTTAAAGAACACTCTGGACAATACGGGCGAATGATTCGCCATCCAGATCGCCCGACATGAATCCCATCGAGAATTTATGAGACACAATTGAGAGGTCCGTTCGTGCACAAACTCCTGCATCGGCAACATTTTCGCCATTATGGACGGCTATAGGGACATCGTGGCTCAATAGTTCTGCAGACGTCCAAAGAATTGTTGAGCCACGACGAGTTGTTACACTTTGCCGGGCAAAAGGAGGTCTGACACTGTATTAGAAGGTATCCCAGGACTTTTTTCACCGCAGTGTATGAGAATTTTGAAACGTTCTTGCTGTGCCAGAGCATTATTGACTACACTAAGGTATTTTATTTCATTGCAGATGATTTTGATGATTATAATTTCAACATTTCACGCTAAATTATTCATCAGAAATAATATCATTGATTATAGACACTTATAAAATATAGTATTTATGATAATTTCTTTCAAGAACAGGAGAAACGTGTCTCCAGAAAACATAAACACAATACTAACTGAACCATGGCGATTATAAAAACAAAAGGAAGACCTGTAGAAAAGTTTCAACCGAAGAAAACCATATATGCAATATACGAAAAATTTAAAACTCCCAAAATGTTGTTTCAAGTCGTTTTGTACTCATGCTCTAAAACATAAAATAAAAGAGATTTACAAATTCTACAATACTATCACTAATCTTTGTGAACACAGAGTTAAACGTGTTTCTGAAATTATATTTTAAATCCACTCATCGTAATAAATAAAGCTGCACCCAGAAGGACAAGTCGGATTGCGATCATTGTTGGCAAGCAAGTAGAGAGTACCACGCATACAAAAACTTTCACATTTTTAGGACCAACATTTATTGCGCTACACGGCCACAGACGGTGCATTTTAGTATGGCGGGGGGCCACCATTTTGGTGATCATTCGCGTTCAGATGTTGCGGCATGGAGTTGTACAGGTCTGGAATGAAGTCCTGTGCTAGTCCATCCCATGCAGCTGCCAACTGAGCGCGCAGTTCTTGCAGATTGATGGGTAGTGGTGGTATGATAGCACGCTCCATAGCACCCCAATTTCTCGATCGGGGACAGTTCTGGCAATGCTTTTAGCCATGGCAGAGTATCCACGGCTGCAAGGCATGTTTTCCTGTAGAAATAGGGCATGGGCATGGGAGTTCATGACCGGCAGAGCCACCGGTTTCAGGATCTCCTGAACGTATTGTGAGGCTGTCACGGGACCTCCGAGGAATATTAACGGAGAACGGGCACAATGGGATATCGCGCCCCACACCACCACACCAGGCTGGCGGGGCCTATGATGGGATACCACAAACCACTCGTCGTGGCGCTCCCCACTGCGTCTCCAGACACAGACCCGTTGGTCGTCGCCATCAAGGCAGAAGTGGGTCTCTTCGCTGAAGATGACCCGCTGCCAGTCTACATGGCCCCAGGTCCATCGTTACCAACACCAGCGAGTGTGTCACGACGATGCTGGGGTGTGAGTGGCTTCGTAATGAGGCTTGAGACTTCGTAATGGTTGGCTTGCGGCGAGCCTTGCGTTGTGCAATCGCCTGCCAATGGTACTGTCACTTCCAGGATTTGACAGTACAGGGTGCACAACACGATGAATAGCACCAATCGTTGCAGTTGGATCTGTTCGCGCGTGGCGGACAATCCGTCGGTTCTCCCTCCTCATGGTGCATGGTGGACGTCAAAATCCTATATTTCATGTGTGTATGCCTTCCTCAATCCACTGCCGCCAACAGCGAGCGATGGTGTTTCATACGACCGGTGTGGTGCGCAATAAGGCGACCAACTAGCCTCCCGCACACCCACGATTCAGTCCTTCTCGAACGCGTCTAACTGGAGAACCGGTTGTCGAAAGCGTCACCGAGACATAGTGTACGTGCAGATGACGCTAGAGCGACGCTACCCGATGTCGCAATTGTTGGCGCGGCCGTTTGAATCCCTCTTATCTAGACAGGTGGGAGCGTCGTCACGCACCTACCACCTACTCCCCAGTGCGCGGCCGACCGTGAAAACGAAATCATTGGCTTAGCGAATGGTGTGCAAAATACCCACAGAGTTTGCTGCGGATCAGTAGGGTCCTTCGGAATGCACCTTTTTTATGACGATGAATGTATTTTACGTTTATCAAGGTTTATCGTCTGTATGTTGTAATGTATTACAAAGGGACTTCGCTAGAAGCAGAAAGACAGTCACTGCGCGGGCGACGAAGCCTTAGGATTAGGACTTAAACGCCGCTAGGGTTTCGCAAGCGGGCTGGAAAGGCCCAGCACACAGGTATAGAACATTCCAGAAGTATTTTGATAACTTCTTGGAATTTGGGAAACTAACCGCAGCCAGGTCGAGTGGCGAACCTAGTGGCGTTGAGGCGATCACCTGATGTTTTTGCCGCGCAAACGCGACTGTGACGTCGTGAGTCACGTGGGGCTGAAAGCATTAAAGTCAAGAGCGCGAGGCGCGGGGTGGGTCTTGAGCGGAGTGGGAGACCTCGTGCAGATGCACAAAACGTACGCCCAATGTGGTGCGTTGACGAGCAATGCTCCTTGGGCAAACCGTATCTCGGGAAACCGTTGTGGATTCACTACGGCTTCTACGGTCCTGCCACTGCGGTTGGGAAGCCGTAGTGCAATATTTGTAAATAAACCTGTGTAAATAGTTGAGCTCTGGTCTGTGATTTGTAGTGAGATTTCGACGACGTCATAATACATATGTTGTTATAGACCAGACCTGCACAGCATTTTGCACTTTCACTGACCTCAGGAGCTGCATGCGGGCAACTCAGGTGCAAATGAGAAAATCGATGAAGGGTGGGGATGAGACCCAATCTAGGAGTGGGAACCACCAATCAGAATGCGCAATTCGAACGATAGCGCGTAAATTTAAAGAGAAATCAGCAAGAATATGACGGTAATATACAGTTCAAGTAATATAGTCTTTTGTATTATATTGCAAATATTTGTTCTCGGTATATGACAGGGCGAAATATGAAACTACAACGAATTATACATATAGAGTTCTACACCAAGTATTATAAGTGCTTGTAGGGTTTATAATGTAATTCATTTTGCTACGATGTAATCACAAATTTAGTGTTGTGCTAAACACAAAATTTTGATACTGAATTGTTTTTGTTTGATGACAGCAATAATCTTTTTTATATTTACTATGTTAGTTGAATAAGACGGTTCTCACAAAACAAAAACATATTGTTCTTAAAAAAATCATGATTATTTTCTGTTCTAATTTCTGACAAGAGTGTAGAGTCGTTTATGAGTTCGTATAAAAATATAAAGCCCTTTGCTTTCTATTTAACCAATACCCATGATTATCTTATGATTGTCCGTAACATATCGAAACAGAAGTTTATAACACAGAAGTTTGCTCGTTGATCTCTTTTATTCAGTTACATAATGGGGAAAAATGGTCACAACTGTGCTATTAAACATTGCCCTTCTTGGAGATGCCACATAATCTATTTTACGTCAATCTTAATGTGAGAGATTGCTCTCATGATTTTGTTCATTTTTCTATGATTTGGAGATTATAACATTCCTGGTGAACAATTATTAAATTGCAATTTTGTGTTAGAATTAAATATTTTTTCTTATATATAAGCATATATTTTAAAGCTATTGCGTTAATATAATGCTTAAGAGTCACAATGAGCATGCTATTTTCTTTTAAAAAAATAGAAAATGAAAATACATACAATGGTAGATACAAAGGTGGATATACAGTAGTGCACAGAACGTAAACCATGAATTGTGACCCTGGTGACTTGAAATGCTAGACATAATCCATTTAAACAAATGGGTATTTAATTTTGAAGCATGGATCATTATTAGACGCCTAGGCTTTCAATCTACGCGCCGCGTCGTGCTACGTCAGACTTCTCCCCTCCCCGCAAAGCTTCCTACTCCCCACTACTTGCACTTTCGGCGCTGCCACGGGCAGGCGATCGGCTCTCAAGTGCAGAATGCCCGCGGAAGCAGGCGTTGTGCAGGTCTGTTATAGACGATTGTAGGCTATCCTGCTATTCCCCATAACTTATAGTAATTAACGAAACGAGTGTATAAAGAGGGGGATAATTGTAGGAGTGGTATGTTGAAGAAAACGAGCGACGTTAGGAGCGAGTTTTCTTATATACCACGAGTGCAATTATCCCCCTTTATGCACGTGTTACGTTCAACGTTTTTTTCGTTTCCATTCAAGAATAATTTATTTTTTAAACTCAAATACATAAGTTACGTGCATGTGTATGACACTTCATACACATACATCGATGAATACGTTTGATGACGTATTGCTTCTAAACAATGCCAATTCTAGTGGGCCATGCTTTGTTTACGTACAATCAGTATAGTGATTTATATTGAAAATGGAAGACATTGAAAGTATTCCTGAAGAGATATTGCAAGAAGCGGACGAAGCGATGAATAATTTACTTCCGAATAAAAGTAAGGAAGTATATGAAAGGGAATACAACTTATACAAGTTGTGGAAAGCAGAAAAAAAGTCCCTTCCGACTCGGAAAAAGTGTTGATGGCTTATTTTTTAGAACGGGTAAATACAATTGACGTTTATGTTTTTTATTTGTAATATGCTAAGATAATTTTTTGTCATGAAATACATTTAATTTACTTATGTCAAATATTTTATGATACAATAGTCAGCTAGCGTCAAACCCTCCTGCTTATGGCCATACTTATCAATGTTGAAGATGATGTTGCGTGTCAAAGAAAACATAGACATTTCGAATTACAAAAATTTAATTGATTTTGTAAAATCAAAAAATAAAGCAATTGTGCCGAAAAAATCAAATGTATTCAGCAAAGACGATATTAATAGATTTCTCACGGAGGTACCAGATAAGAAATACCTTCTTATGAAGGCAAGTGTAGTAAATGAAAGTATGATGTCTTTAAAATGTTACTAATAGCATACAATAGACTAAAAATAAAATTTTGTTAATGCATTTAGGTTGTTGCGATATTTGGTGTCTGTGGTGCCTGCAGACGTGATGAATTATACAACTTGTGTGTGGATGACTTTAAAGAAGAAGGAAGTGTACTGCTTGTAAATTTAGAAAAAAACAAAACAATATTGTGAGAAAATTCACAATCATTAATGAGGCAGGTTCTGTTAATTATGTTGAAAACTGTCAACAGTATTTTTCACTTCGCCCCAAACAAGTAAAACATAGAAAATTATTTGTATTTTATAATAATGGACGGTGCAGCGTTCAACCAGTAGGTATAAATACTTTTGGAAGAATCCCAAAGGAGATAGCTTTATTCTTAAACATTGCCGATGCAAATTTATTTACTGGGCATTGTTTTAGAAGAACATCTGCTACTTTTCTGGCTGATAGTGGAGCTGACATTTTAACAGTGAAACGACACGGTGGATGGCGTTCTTCTTCTGTAGCAGAAAGTTACATTGAAGATTCCATACAAAATAAAATAAAAATTGCAAAGCGTATAGGTGAAAGATCAGATTTGTCATTAACTACGATGCCCACTGCCTCAACATCACACACAGCTTTTCCTGGGACAAGTCACGTTGGTGAAGTACATATTTCTGAAAATTATGAAGCGTTGTCTGGATCAGGATCATCGGTGCCAAATGTGGGTGGGTAATTTTAAGAATTTAACCAATTGTACCATAAATATCAATATGACTAAGGAGTATTTTTTTATAATTTTGTTTTATTCGCTCACGTATAGGTTGTTGACATTTTTGTTTATTTCACGGCCGCCTGCAAATAGCTTGACCACGTGTGTTTATAGTATCATAATTAAACGATTTTGATCTTTTTGTGAGTTCTGATTGATGGTTGTAGAATCTTAATTACACGGTAGAATTTTAATTCCACGCGTGCGATTAACATGGAGATAATTAAAGATTTTTCATGCAATAAATGAGCATAATTAGTTAACTAAACGAAAAAAATGTAATGTATCCCGTATCATTTTAGTGACTTGTTTTGTAACATAACACATATTGTACAATTGCAGGACATTGCTTTTGCATACACATTCACTAAAATTTGCATTTGAAACAGTAATTCTTTGAACTTAAAAAGTTGCTAATTTCCCTTCACTAACTCTAACCTCTTCGAGTGCAACGTGTAACCTGTGTTGTGTATTTAGTGGCTGAAATAGTAGTTTATAATGTTGACCTTTTTTGCACGAATAAGAAAATAGTCTATTACTAAACGAACGACGAAGGAGTGAGTTTAGTAATAGACTATTTTCTTATGAGTGCAAAAAAGGAACATTATAAACGAGTTGCATACGCTATTTTTTTTGTATAACATCATTATAAAGTTATAATGAAACGAAGTAAGTGTATGTAAAGTTTTTTAGTTGGCAACATGGACGTTGGTATTATGACGTCACAACTGTGACAGCGGAGAGCCGATTCACGCTCGCATTCGAATGAAATATGGCGTCGTTACCAATGGTAGTTTTAGAAAAAGCCCCCAAGGCAGAAGAAAGTTTAATACCTAAAAAGTCGAGTGCATTGTATGAGAAGGAATATATAAAATTTAGGAAGTGGATGGAAACAAATAATGTAAATATTAAATGCGAGACAGTTGTTCTGGCATATATATCTGAGTTGGTAAGTTTGTCATACTTTTTGTGATTAATACTAGTGTCGAGTTCTCATTTTCTAATTTATGTTATTTTGAAGTCTGCAGTGTGTAAGGCATCATCTTTGTGGTGCAATCATTCAAAATTGAAGACTATGCTGAAAATTAAAGATGGAATTGACATCTCTGCTTATAACAAAGTTCAGTTATATATGAAATAAGCTAATGTCGGCTATGAAGCTGAAAAATCTATGATATTTTCGAAAGATGATGTGAGAAAATTTTTAGTGGAAGCAGATGATGATAAATATCTCTTAATGAAGGTAGAGTAATAATATTTTGTAGAAATATTTATTTTAACTATTGAAATTACATTTGTATTATAAATTATTATAAATTCTATATTATACACTGTCTTTCTGTGAATAGTAGAAGTTCGTCATGACGTCATGTCGCGTTTAATAATGGTGATGACGTCATGTAGCGTGCGATAAAATACTGGATTATGCACGATTCCGGGTATCGAAAAGGGTCGTTTATAATGATGGTATACAAAAAACACATTTATTCCGTACATATTATAATTTATGTTGAAAGTCCGCTGGTGTGGGGGCCTTGGAAGAGTTTCTAAAAAGGCAGCCGGAGGACGCGATCGTAGAAGCTCCGTGGTGCTTCAGGTTCCTAGGTCCGTGGTCGCGGAGAAAATTCGTCGTTGTAGAATAGTGATCGTGACAACGGAAATCTCCAGTACTGCAAAAGCGCAAGAGAGAAAATGGGAACGTTCTTCAAAATATCACCGTCACCACTAGCTCGCTATGCTCTCATAAGTCTTTTCACTGACTGACACTCGCAAATTACTGACTAGCTAAAAACTGCTGGCTTAGATCCGGGTTGTAATAGCAGTGCTGGCCTACGAGCGGAATGCCGAGCGTTCTAGGCCGTGGGGCGGCCGGCGCCACGTACGTTGCTGTGCAATGTTGTTTGCTGCTCGCCAAATTTTAAATTTGTCCAAGTGTATGTATCCGGCTGGTACATACACTTGGACGCAACGTCATACTCACACGCCTGTTTGCACTAATAATGTAACGTTGTTATCGATAGATCCATTACAACTCGCAAAATAAAACGACGAAGATCAATAACAACTGTATCGTAGTTGGTTTGAAAATGATGGAATGAACAAATGAAGGCAGGTAAGGCTTCAATACATTAATGTCAATATTACTATAATGAATTATTATTACTATAAAACCAGTTAACAATAGCAAGTGTTCTCTCTGTAAGTAAACTCTGTCCGTTCCACTATCTTTCATTTAAAGTAAAAATCACACAATATTTTTCTGAACAACACCTTAAGGGTTTTAAATTTACAGTTATATCGTTAACATATCACGCAACAACTATCGTCTCCTGTATTATTTCAGTAGTATTCCTTTGGGTTCCGGCTCTCACACGCAACAATCTTTAGAAATGAGGGCTCTAAACAAAGAGAATTTCACGGAGACTTAACGAATTCCATTTTGACTTTAAAAATATGGATGATTTCTTTTAAAAAAACGCATCGAAATATTCATGTAAAATGCAACCCGCATCACATATCAAACTATGTAGGCAAATAACTCATAAACAAAGCGTTTTAGAGCTTTAAAATGTAAAATTTTGAGGCCTAAGACCTCAAAGATATGTTTTTCACATCATAATCTAGAAGACGAGACATTCTCCGATCCATTCAATTAATTTTCGGTTCCACGCTTCAATACTATCAAGGCCACCTCAATATTTCAGCCCTTCCTGCTGGTAGCAATTTTTGGGGCGACACGGTTAGAAGGCTTAGATTCGACAATATTTACGCTTTTTGTTAACATCGTAGTTTGTGCAGTCTGATGAGGTTTATTTGCATCATTATTAATTCAAGATTTGCTCCCCAGCAACAACTAGAAGTACTATTATAGTTGCTTGATACCTATACCTATGAAGATTGTTTCTTATGCGTGTAGTGACACTATTCAATTAACGTTTTTTCATGGTCTATAAGTGCTGTGTACTTAATTGTGGAGAGATGTGGGTGTTCAGTGAAAAGTGAAGACTGTGTTTGTGTTTTACCTGTACCAATATTTTCGTTACCATTCGATGAAATTTTCAAGTCAACGGGTTCAGATACGTAGCTCTCTCAAAAGTAAAAAGCTAATATTTTTGTGACTATCACGAAAAACTAAAACATAACTGACAAAGAATATTGAATAATTACTTCAAATGTCTTTAAGGAAGTGTTGGGAATTGTTCCAAGCAAATTCTCCATGATATTGAATAAATATTTATTGAAAATTTTTTTACACATTAATTGCATTGTTTTTTATTTTATTTGTAATTGTGTTAGTACATTGGAAGTTACCCCTACAGATTTTAAACAAATAAACACGTTTCGTTGACTACTTTCCCTCTTAGAATAAAAAAAGAAGAATTGGGATTGGTGTGGGGTCTAACATGCGAGAGTTCTCGCACGGGTACGCAGAGGTGGTGGGGGAAAACTTGTGCTATGGCACAACACAAGGAACAAACTTTTTAAAGTAGTTAATGTAAAATAGCTTGAAATAAATGGAAAACAAAAATCAAAACGCGCTAGCCTACAATACTACGTGAATCAATTAAAAAACAACTAAATTTAAAATTATAGATAGAATAGTGCAAGTCACCCGACAACTGCCAACGATCGCAGTCCAAACGCACAATTTAAATGTTGGCGGTATCTGGAAGTATGTACACCAACTCCCAGCTGCAAATTCATATTGTAAATAAAACACTGTTTGATATTAAACTCAAGGTGTCGATTCGTTAAGATAGTAAAAATGCAAACATCGTTTGAGCAACATTCCCATGTACCGAAGTTGCCTTTAACCTAAGGTTTAATCTTTTCATAGAATCTATTTATTTGTGAACGATCATTGATTTGAAAGACATTATTTTTTCTACAAATCATAAAATACTTGTGCAAATGTTGAATATTTCTTTATATAATATTTTTTAAACCGGGCAGAAGAAATATAAGACATAAATGTACCTCACTAAGGTGAATATTTACTTCAATTATTTCTCCTGAGAAGTTAGATTGATTTTATTATGTTTGCACAAAAACATATATTTTCATTCCAAACTTGCTTCTCCTGAATTTTATCAGAAAGGTGTATAGAGAAAATGAAATACTGGTGATTTGAATTCCGTATTGAAGTGCATATTTCACAATTTTTAGGTCACAGATGCATATTTTTAAAAGCATATTTTAAGATTTTTGTAGGGCATAAAAATCCTCTCCCTAGTGATGAGGCTAAATAACGCCTTGACTCTCCCGTTCAGAATCAGCGACCGGAACATTTGATGGATTTTATCGATGGGATTTATCTATTAAAGAACCAGAACGTGCTCTCTCGACACTCGTCCGGAAACAACGGTGCGGGATTGCAAAATCTAGTCACGTCCGAATTCTCTCCTACACGCCGCGCGGTTTCATTCACTTTTTAACTCTGCCCCCTCCACACACCTGTCGCATTTCTCACACGTGCTGTACATCTGTCCTATTTTCACAACCTTCCGACCCTCAGCGTTTTGTCACATCGCTGTTTGCACGGAGGAACAGTTAAAGTGCACAAAATTGCTCAATAACAGCATGTCTTTAAAATCGACTAGTATTTCTTTAGAATTAGAAAACTTGTACACATCGTATAATGCAAGAGCTCGTTTATAATGGAAACTACCGCTGTGGTGGTTATATATTTTAACATTTACTTCAACAATTATTACTCTTCTGTACACATAAGTACAAACGGAGTAATATACGTAGTGTAGGGAAAGTTATGTAATACTGCGAAAAGTCGATTTCGGATTGCAATGGAAATACACGTTTTGGGGCCCCCTGATACCATAAAAGATCTTTTGAAATGTCCGTCTGTCCGTGTGTCGGTCTGTGTTTCTGCCCGTCTGTCTGTCCGTCTGTTCGTCCGTCTGCCTATCCCTGTCTGTCCATCTGTCTGTTCGTCTGTGAACACCACTAGCGTCTAAATCATGCGTAAAATATTTTTCAAATTGAAGAAGCACCTATTCATCTGGTACGAGTCAAAGCTTTGAGTTTTTTAAAAACTTTCTTTAAAATTTGGGAGTACTTTACATGATGCTCCAGGTACATTTTCACACTTTTCTCAAAACCGCTTCAAATTTTTTCTTTAAATTTTTTGCAAGAATAGAGTAAAATACAGTTATGGTGGCATAGTCCGATTTTAACAGTTATCCTCACTTTTCGAAAATTGCAAGTTTGAATTGGTTTCGGTGTCTTCCAACAACTACAAAATTGAAGATAATTTAATTACTTCAAATGAAATTTGAATTGTACTTCATAGTGAGTTTTTTAATTGAAGTCATGTACATTTTTTAAAAATCTTAATAGTTTTCGCGCAATATTGCGTGCAATAAATGCAATTTTAAAAAAATTGAAAAAACAAGTTTTTCTCAAAAACTGCTCCAAATTTTTCTTTCAAATTTTGGTAGGACTAGTGCAAAGTGTATTCTATGAGATGACATAAACGCCATATTGCTCTAATCTGTTCTTTTTTCAGAACTTAAAAAAATGTAATTTTTTGACTTGTCTCTCACCTCGTTAATATTTTTCGAACGTATAGTGCTAATTGCACTCTTGATGTTAAGTTCATTTTGGCATATATTTTTGTTTTTCCAAAATTGCACAAATGTAATTTTTTTTAAATCTGTCACACCGTTAATACGCCCATTTCCAACAATTTGTAAACACTATTTTATTTGTGAGGTAAATTGCTTTAAATGACTTCAAATGGAGTTTTTCGAAAAACTCAAAAACTTTCTATGAAACTTTGCTTCAGATTTCGAAAATACAGTAGCGCTTAAACGCCATTTACTTAAAACGGCACCAAATTTTTAAAAGAAAATTGCGACTTAGGACGAGAATTTGCTGTTCTTTAATATTCTTAAAATAATATTTCGTTATACTATTAAGAAACAGTATGAAAATATTAAAAATGTTCTTTGGGCGGCAATAGATGGCAGGTGGGAAGAGTATTTGGAAAGTCCAAATAGCTAGTCGAGATCAAAGGAAATGGAAAACTAATACGAGAAAGTCTGTGCCATTCTGTAACCTCACTAGTTCTTTTTAATTTTCCACTTTTTACTTTCCCGTATACATACGAAAATACGGAGTAACATACGTCGCACAGGGAAAGTTATGTAATGCTGCGAGAAAAAACGGCGAATTTTCGGCAGAAAAAATTCATTGCTGGGCACTAATAACGAAATAGTGGATAAAACCAGCCGCTAAACTAAAAAAAACCTAACACGTGGTGTAGCCAGAATCCCTGTTTTGAAAGTCCTTGATCCCAAAAAACCAATTGAAAGCTAATCGTTCGTCTGTCCGTCCATTTGCGAACACCACTAGCGCCTAAACCATACGTAGGATTTTTTCAAATTGAAGAAACCCATATCCATCTCGCTCTAGTCGACGCTTTCAGATTTTGAAAAAGATTCTACAACATTTGAGGGTACTTTTCATGAAGCCCCCAGCGCATTTTCTAAATTTTCTCAAAAATCTCCAAATTTTTACTTTTTTCTTTTAATTTCTTGTAATAATAGAGTAAAATGCACTCATTAAGATGGCATACGTCCGATTACTCTGAATTTTCCCGTTAACTCTGAATTTTCGAAAATTGCAAAAGTTTGAATTTTATGCGGCAACTACAAAACTACACTACAACCAAAACTACCAAATACAAAATTAAAAATAGAGATTTTTTTTCAAATAAAATTTGTTCTCCATATTGAATTCTTTCATTAAGGTCATGTACCTTTTTTTTGTTAATTTTAGTAGTTTTCGTGCAATATGTGCTATTTTAAAAAATTGCAAAAGCAAGACAATCTCAAAAACGGTTCCAATTTTTTACTTTAAACTTTTGGTAAGGATAGTGCCTGATATACGCTATGAGATGACTTAAACGCCATATTGCTCTATTCTTTTATTATTTAAAAAATAAATAAATATATTTTTTGACTTTCTCACGTCGTTAAGATTAGCGGCGATTTGTTCACATTATAATAATATGAATATTCGTGCTTTAAATAATGTCACATAGAGCTTCTTGAAAACTCAACTGTTTTCTGTGAAAACTACCTGAAGATTCCGCATTTTCAGAAACTCTCAAACGCCATTTTCTCATAAATTGCTCCAAATTTTTTCTTCAAAGTTTTGGAACGGATGGTGCTCATTGCACTCTTTAATATGACGTAAAGTTCATTTTGCGGTATTTTTCTTTTTTGCAAAAATTACATAAATATATTTTTTTGAAAGATCTCTCACACCGTTAAGCCGCACATTTCCAGCAATTTGTAAACATTATTGTATTTGTGAGTTATAGTGCTTCAAATGACTTCTAATGAAGTTTTTCGAAATCATAAAAGATTCCTGTGAAAAAGCTTCAATTTTCGCATTTACAGTAGTGCTTAAACGCCATTTTCGAAAAAACTGCTCCACATTTTTTGAAGAAAATTGCTATTTAGAACGAGGTGTTATTGTTCTTTAATATTCTTCAAATAATATTTCCGTTCAACGATTAGGAAATCGAAAATTTAAGAAAATGACAAAAAATTTAGTTTGGGCGGCGATGGATAGCAGCTGCCAAAGGATGTCTCAAGTCCGAATAGCTATCTGAAACCAAAGGAAATAGAAAACTAATACGGTAAAGTCTGTGCCATTCTGTAGCACCACTAGTTTCGAAATTATATTGTATTATAACCACATTTTTATATTTATTATGGTAATGGTCAGTTTTACCAGGTTCATTCTGTCGGTATTGGGAAAACTCTTATTCAGTACCGTTTGTATTAATGTGTGTTTTCCAGAAAATATAAAATTACAGACCTGATGATGTAAATAAAACTATGACGAATATTTATATTATATTTCATATGATTAATATAAAATTTTACGTGCAAATATATTCCTATTAATGAAATCTAGCATAACAGCTTTGTGAGTAATACTGAAAATTTCAAAGCTGAAAGCGAAAATAAGTTCCCTGCAAGTTAGTGGTTGGAGCAACCAAAATAAATGAAAAATGTGGGTTTATTTGCGGCACAAATTAAGAAATTTCTATTTCCTGTGGATAATTCTTAATAATTGTCGATAAATGAACAAATTTTCTTCCAAATGCACCTGTTTGCGGATACTACGGGTGAAATTTGATCTTGGAACCTAATTTCTGGATACGTAATTTCTACCAAATATTTCATATACGCGAACTGCAACTTACTAATACTAGACATTATGGAACAATTATGAAATAATTGTATAATTATGGGTGAGTCACTTTTCTTTCCTCTATTCTGAACGACAATGGGTAACGTACGGAGGGTCATTTAAGTTAGTAATAAGCATTATTTATTAAAAATAAGTATCTTCCGTTGGGCATTCTTCTTCTGCTATAATAATTTTTGCCGAGTGCATGTAAGCGGCGCCTTACATTAAAGAATGAGAACAAATTACATACTTCTAGGGCATGTAGGGGACCAAATATCACTTAAAAAAATTAAGAAGCGACTGAAAATCTGGAAAACGAAGTTATACATGTGATCACGCTCTGAAAGAACCTGCCCTGAAAGAACAGTTCTTACTAGTTGCTGTGTAAAATATTTCTTTGAGGTGTTAAGAGCGCGTGTGTGTGTGCTGTGCGCAGGGCCTAGCGACGCTCCGCCCAACGGCGGCGCCCGTGAGCAGAGCGGGGCCGCGGCCCGCAGCCGGCCGCCGCCATGAACACGATGAGTGGAGGCGGCGGGGGCGGGGGAGGCGGCGGCAAGAAGTCCAAGGACCCCGAGGAGGTAAGATACGGCATGACACGGCAGGGCACAGCGGACGCAGCTACCGCGCCAGCAACAGCCACTACAACAGCCAGCATGGGTTTTGTGCAACGGACGTTCTGAGTAACCTCGATACCTGATTTATTTCCCTGAAAATGTTTATTTATTATTAAACGGATGGTAAGATTCATACACAAAAATTGATACACAAAATCTTACCATTGTAGAAAAAAAGATTCAACATTTACATCTAGTTCGAACAAAGAAAATATTAACAAGTTATTTCATTTTAGTTTCAAGTTGTTTCGTTTCCATTTTATATAATTAAATTTTTCATTTTAATTTCAAGTTGTTTCGTTTCCATTTTATATAATTAAATTTTTCATTTTAATTTCATTTTAAATTAATTTAAATTGTTTTTGCTCGCGTATAGGCCGATTTGCACCACGCGTACATGCCCACTGCCTTTATCAGGCCTCAGAAACAATATCTAGGTGTAAGGCCATGAAACATCATTAGGTGGGGATCAGTTTTTAGCTGAATCCCATTTTTATCTCCAAGGGTTGTTAACCCTGGGGTGTGGAAAATGAGATGGTGATGATGATGATGATAGCGAGGGGTAAAAGGACGGCACAAAGAACGGCACGGATAGAAAAACACAAATACACTTAGGTCCGAGGCGGAACTCGAACCCGCGGCCCTGCGGTCCCAGATTGGCACGATACTACCCTACCTTAGCGATCTTGGTCACGGGGCCGACTAACTTTAATTTTATTTTATTTTCATTTTAAATTTATTTTGATTTAATTTTATTTTAATTAACTTAATTTATTTAATTTTTTGGAGATGGGAGCCCTTCAACTGCTAAAGTATACTGTGCAGACAATAATAATACTGAGGTGAATAGATCAGTGGTGGACTGAACGGCAGAGGAAACTGGAGAACACAAAGAAAACCTGCGGAAAATTCGCTTTGTCCATCACATTGTCTACGTGGATTGGTCGGGGTTTCAAACTGCATCCCAGCGATGGAAAACGCATCGTCATCCATTACATTTTTAGCACCATCCTCATCGACGTCATGGTGCTAAGGTAATTTTTTATTGGTATGTTTCTAAAGTACAATTTATTCAATGGAAAGAATAGCTAAATGCTCTTAGTTCTAGGAGGAAGTCGGACTTTAGAGCGTATGCTTTCATTATTATCAGTGATACTTGTATAAGCAATTAAGCATTTCTTTCAGCACCGTTGAACGCATGCTCTTTGTAAACCCGGTAGCGTCCAGTATATAAACCCGGTATATAAAAATGTAAATTGTGATGTACTGTATGTGATAGGTTCGGTTGGGTTGTAAACACGTGTGACACGTTGAAATTAAAAACACGCGTGTGAATGAATGAACGAAATGAAAACTAAGATATAATAGATAATATTGTTTTAAATGCATGTCTTAAATTTTAGAATACCAATGAAAGCGCCAGATTCTATACTCCACCTAGAGATAATTCTCCTTTTGGAGAAGGAACATAATTATGTGTGATCACCCACTACGTCTAGGGTGGATTTTGCAGCTTCTTATCGCCGCTTTGGAAAGTGATGTCATTGGTGGATGGAGTAGAGAGCCTGTCATTGACATCGATTTTCGCTGCTATCGTCACTGATCTTTCAAATAACATAATTTTAATCTATTTCCTTACCTATAATATTAAAAATTTTTGAATGTTTGATGTTTTTATAGTGTAAATATGAATTTTTCCAGCATTTAATATATCGAGTACAATATTTTTCTTCTTTCCGATCTCTTTCCTGTTGAAGAACCTTTGTAAGAACATCTTGCTCTGACTTTTGTTCCGCTCTACGGATAATTGTTTTTACGGTACAGTCAGATAAACTCGTATATTCACCTTTTATCTGTGTAACTTTGGCACTTGAAATTAATCTTTACGTTCTCAAAATCTTCGTGAACTATAAACAATTTCTCAGGTCTATTTTATGAGAGATTTGCGGAACACCGAGTATGACGAAGAAACAGTAACACCTACTAATCATTACATATCTACATTATTCAAAATTAAGTTTATTGGGATCTTTTTTTACTACTAAACACATTAACAATTAGACTTACACAAGAAAAGATACAATATGCATGCCGTACGCTGTGAAAGTCGCATTAATATTCTGCGAGCTAACTGAACGACTCGAGTGAATTTCAGGTTAAGTTATTTTCTTCTTCTACACGTCTTTTCTTTCACAAACTGTCAAAGATAAGGGACAAGGCACCTGTGTCTGTTCGTTATTTCCGAGCCCTTGAAATTACCTCTGAGGCGTGCTGCAGTGACGATCTGACCAATCAATCACGCACAAACGCACGCACGCACACATGTGCTCGAGGGAGAGCGTAATCAAGGAGAGTGTTGCAGGGGGAAACTCTTTCCTCTCCGGATTCTGCGAGTGCGCAATCGAAAGGAGCTTTCTAACTTGTTCAACTATACAATATAATTAAACAGTTTCATGTTAGAAATAATAATAAATGTATCGCCATCTTTTTGTTGCACAAGCTAAAGAGCTACAACGTATGCGTACATCAACGTCCAAGAAACGACTGCCTTATCGCGGCAACTGGTGCGCGGCCGGAGGACCAGCGTTGCCAGGTCGACGGGATTCTCGCTAAATTTAGCGGTTTTTTCGAAGTACTTCGCGGGAAAAATTTCGCGCGACTTCGCGGGCAGCGGTAAAAACAGCGGATTTTATTTACAGTCACGGAATATCGGCGGTTTTAATTGAAGATTTTATGCTTGATAAATTTTAAAAAAATTAAAACTGAACAAGTTAATTATTTTCATAAGCAATTTTCCTTTTTAATTCTGTATGTGTTTATTTTTTGTTTGAAGTTATATTCTTAGCTTTCATGCTGTAACAATGGAACAAAAATCTGTTTATGTTATGTCGGGGTTTATGTTATGTTATGTTATGGTGTGTCTGTTTATGCTAGTTTTGTTGTAATGTTTCTTTATGTATCATTATTATTCGCCTTCTTTGAGGAAAATTGTTTGAATTTCGCGGGATTTTGGCGGGAATTTTTAAACGACATCTAGCGGATTTTTAGCGGGAAATGGATTCAGTGTGGCGGGTCTTGATCGTCCGCACCTGGCAACACTGCGGAGGACGTGCATGACGCGGGACGCTGCGCGCGGGAAAGCAGCACTCCGTCGCCGGATGCTTTCGCAGCGGCTCATGAACGTGCGCTCTTGGCTGCGACTCGGTTGAGGATAGCAATGCCACAAGTTTAAGGCGTTGAGAGTATGGTCCGGTTTCACTGCAAAAGCCTCTAAATCATTTATTGTACATCCATCAAAACGATACGAACGACTCCTGCTGAGAATTAAATTATACAACTGGCCTGTTTGGTTGGAAAGGAAATGTCAGTAGTAGGTATAATTTTAATAAGATATGTGACTGGTCTTTGCTGTTATTTAGAAGATATGGTGTTTGCGGAATATAATTTGCTTATTTTCAGAAATAATAATGTGTATTATATACAAACATAATAAAATGATATAAATTCAACTTTACATTTATATTATAAATATATTACATTTGTATTCATATATTCGGAGGGAATATTGTTAATAAGTATATTTCCTTTTTTGGAACAAGCACGCGAAGAACAACATTGAGCCTAGAGCTATCTTTAAGTAAATAACTCAAATTAATTACGAAATGCACCGGTAAGATCTTTGCTCGGCGAGGTACTTTTTTTTACAATTTTTTAAGAAGACAAATAACTAAATTTTCACTTGGAGGCCAAGTAAAAGGATCAAATATACTATGCTCAGCACGAAAAAACTACAAACTGGATGAACATATTTTTTTCCAAATATTATACCAAAAATCCGTAGAAATTGTAGCACGAGATCGATGAATGAGAAAGTTGTTTTTTTTGTCAATTTTAATAAAATGTCTAATATAGAATTACAACTTACGGAAAAAATTTAAAAAAGATCTTCGACATAAAAAATCTAATAGAAATTGGACTGGCAAAGGAGGAATCAAATAACGTCGCAAATAATGTTTCTACATTACAGAAAGTTTGCTTTTCGGGAGTCACATCTGCAGCTGTCAAATGAATTTATTACAAAGTTTTTTTAATTACACAATTTAACATCGTTAACTGACAATCCCCGAGATTCTACTAATTAAACTTTTCGCAAATAAAAATCATATGAATCTTTCAAACGTCGTGACGCTGTATTTTCCAGTTTGGTTTAGTTTCCGCCATCCACTCACATCTAAAAAAAGAGAACAGAATATACTATGCATGAAATGGGCACCGCGCCATTTTCGGCGGGTGTTGGCAGATTCATCGGCATCCGCCACACGGGAACCCGGGTCATATGACACAAGGCTGAGAATCCCGCGGGAGAGATTAGTTTTTAGACCGCCCCGCCTGAGTTGTCAGCTCATACTCCGCCCACGCTTTCGCCCTCGCCATCTTTTGCGCTATCGTTCCCACCTCCGTTCCCGTTCCTGACCCTACTCACGCCTACACCTTACTCCCAAGGCCGTCTCCTCTCCTCTCCTTTGCCCTCCGCTGTCGTGTCGTCGCCTTCTCTTTCGTGTCCACCTCTTCCTCTGATCTTCCTTCCTCCTCCTCTGTCCTTTTCTCCCCTCTGCCCTTTCCTCCTCCTCTTCCTCCTTTATGCTTTCTTTCTCATCTTCTGCCTGGTCCTTCCACTCTGCTTTTCGTTTTTCTCTGCCCATTCCTCCTCCTTCACCCTCTCTTTCCCCTCCTCCACCCTTTCCTCTTCCCCTTCCTCCTTCGCCTCTTCTTTCTCCTAAGCCTTTTGTATCTTATCTCCCGCCTTTTCCTTCACCTCTTCCTCCTGTCACAGTTACCGGCGCCACCGACCCTGCCGTCACCACGTGCTCTTGTGTGGAGTGCGCTCCTCTGGCGCGACCCCTCCCATTGAGCCATCAGCCGCGCAGCGACACTTCATTTTTCTCATCGGCCGGCACGCGCCGGCCGGGCGCGTCTGCCTCCGAGCAGCACGCCGCTCAGCCCCGCTCCGCCCACCCTCGCAATTCCCTGGGCCCAAAGAGGCCAGAAGGCGCGCAGAGCAAAAAATTGTCCATTTTCAATTTTTACATGACATGGTATATTCATTTCTACACAGATTCAAAGTTGTTTTTTCAGTAAATTCAGAAATATACAGCTGGGAAAAACCAAAGCAGGTTATAGACAGTGTCACTAATTACGAAAGCAAAACACGAAAAGTTCCGCAAACATTTTCAGGAAATTAACTAATAATCAGTAAATTCAGAAATATACAGCTGGGAAAAACCAAAGCAGGTTATAGACAGTGTCACTAATTACGAAAGCAAAACACGAAAAGTTCCGCAAACATTTTCAGGAAATTAACTAATAACATACCATTTTTTATCATTCTTTCAGTGTACTATTTTCACAGCGGTGGCCCTGATTATTTGAGTGTACAATGTCAGAAAGTCATAGTAACAAAGTCAGAAATACAATTTTTTAAAAACTGTTTAGCTATAATTGCATATTAATATTTCATAGTGAAATAGAAAACAGAAAATAGAAACTATGGAATTACCAATATTCAAGAGGGCCAAACAACCGTTTAGATAGTTTTATTAAATGAATTAATTATTCATATTTCATAAATATCAACGGTTCCCAATCAAAGTTTCTTGATACCTTGGAATGCTTGTTAAATGCAATCTTCCGCCGATGTAGTCAGTGTTTGCTGCCGATTGTCCAAGCAACACCTCAGCATAGGCTTGCTGGGTAGCATTTCATCAATGTTTCGTAGACCTCTTCCGGAAGGCGGTTGCTTTCTTGGCGAAACACATTGGTAATGTTTCTCAACATTCAAATATATCAATCAATATACAACTCTAATCTCGAAAAGAGTAGATTTAATCAGTTTGCTATTTTATACTAAGTTATAATTAAATAGAATCTGTGGGTTCTAGATATTCATTTTGAAGTCCAAATTGTAATACCAACCAGTAAGACTTATAATTACTGTCCCCATTTTTTCTGTTGCCCCACGTTAAATATTTATAGTTTTGCTTATTTATTTATACATATTAAAGCCAGTGGGATTTACCCCATAAGAGGGTTACAAAAGTTCATATTAGTTTATAAAGTTCATATAAAAGTCCATATAAGTCGTAACATATAAGTTTTATGTAAATATTTCAATTTTTCTATTACTGAATGAGATAAAGTAATTCTCATTCCGACGAATGTTGAACGGTAAACTTTAACTTTTTGTATGATTATTTCATTACAACACTTGATGCATGAATAGAAGTCATGAAAAACTAAATTACCTGGCGAATTTTAGAAATAGGGATGTTTACATTCGAAGTATTCTCTTTAGTTTTCTGAAGTTTA
>JAHLJT010008575.1:0-12035 GCA_031308135.1 Acheta domesticus | reverse complement strand
ACGTAATCAAGGTTATCAGTTACTAATAAAATTAAATCAAATCAAATTGTACTGACTGCTATAAATAAAGATATTCTTTTTTCACATGTGAATTACCATAAAAGACAAAGTGCACTTTGAACAAAGTATTTAGTATCGTTTGCTTCTCTTGTCTAATAAAAAACAATCCCTTGACTTGTCACCCATACTCTTAAATCAAGAAACTCTTCCATCCAAAAAAAACTAGCCAAACTACACTTTAAGATTCAGTTCACTTGCAGAAAAATTGTCTGATGTGAAAGTTCGTGATCGGATCAGATTCTGCAAGTGGCATGCTACACAAGTCCTTAAAAGATTCACACAGAAGGGAAGTACGAGATAGCAAAACATAGAATGCCATAAAACGAGAGTACCAAACTCATTGTAGTTTCAATAAGAGAGCTTATTAAAATCATCTGCAATTACCTGAAACAAATTAATCTCCCTTGTGGTAAGTTACAATTGATGTCAGTGGAGTAATCTGACAAAGTGTCACATTGCAAAAAGATATTACATCAACAGTAATCTCCATCACTTTCCTTCTTATTACAATACCCGTTCAAAATCGTTGATATAACCATTTAATAAATGTCAATCTACAAAATATATCTGGCCATTAGCTGCTTAGCAAGTGGCTGATCAAAAGAGAATATTTACACTATCTTATGGAAAAAATCAAACAAATCTACGTCAAAATGTCTGTCCGTGAACAAACACTGGGGGCTAAACGTCCAGTCTATTTTTTCCAAATTGATATCTCCTAATTGATCTGCTAATGTGCAGCTGCTTCACTTTGCAACCGATATTTTAAATTCAATCTAAAAATAATGCCAATTTAATCTAAAAATAATGCCAATTTCAAATTTTCAAGAACATGAGTATTTTTTGCGAAATTTTTGGTCAAACATAAGCAATTCTTTTTCTTTTAAGACATTTTCTTTAAAAAACGGCCCAAATTTTTTGATAAAATTTGGACCTTAGATAACGTAAAGACGTTTAAGAGAATGGTGCAGGCGCCATGTTCGTTGAAATGCCTGATTTACGAAATTTAAAAAACATTAAAAATTTTTGGGCATCTTCCTACAGCCACAACTGTAAAAAATACAATTTTTTCCTCAGTGAAATGTGTTTATAAAAATCATCTTCGAATAAGGTCATGTGATTTTTTTTTTTGAAAATATGAGTATTTTTGTGTAACTTTGCCACACACAAATTCACCCGCCCCGAGTTTACTGAGCTTCGTGAGTAATTTAGAGGTGTTTTGAGGCAGTTGGATGCTACACAAGTAGAATGTATATATTATTTCATATATCTTGTTCGTTTTTTACATTGAGCGTGTTATAATTTACAAATTAATCTTTAGAAAAATTCTTTAAAACCTTTTTGAAATATTACGAAACAAAAATTGCTAGTCTTCAGGAAATACCAGATTGGAATGCAACCATGGCATTCCGCGTCGCGTTTGTGAAATTCTGGTGACATCCTGAATACCACTATAGGAGAGATTAAAAATACAAGTTTGACTTGTGTCACTTTAGAAAACGTGAACGATGTGACATAGGACTTTCTCTGCTCCACTTCTCGGAATGTAAGAAGCCACTTCCAGTAGTGCTCAGTAGAGGTTACGTTTTTTCCTGCATAAGCTGAAAAAAATCCTTGGGACGTATCTCCCAGTGCGTAGCGTGACTCACACGTTTGGGATGCTCAACAATAACACACAAAATGTCACTATCAACTACTTCATCTAACAGGCGAACGCAACACAAGGCAGATACACTGGGACTACTTCCACGATCTCGATTGCTTACGACGGTGTAGGCGCTTCCCACAAAATTCTCACAGCAGTCAGGGCTGCCGATGTTTTGAAAGCAAATTATACAATGGCTCAGCTTTAATTCTTATACGCGAATGGCAATAAGACCATTTGTTAATTTATACATTGCTGACTAAATAATATGTAATCTATTTAAGAGATAATACAATTCTTGGATATTAATTAAGAAATAGTATTCAGGCACTATTTCTACAGTTTGTACCCATGACCAAGCGGGGACTCCCGAGTGAGAGAGAGAGAAGATAATTTACTGAACGCTGAAGTGTGCTGCGCTCTCGTGCACAAACGAGCTTCTTTCCGCAGTAGACGCTAGCGTAAAGCAGTCGGGTTTCTCTGGGCCAGGGGGGAAAAGGGGAGAGGGGAACCTCGCCATCTGCGCATGCGTCATTGCTCGTCGCAATCTGGCGGCAGACGCTGAAGTATTTTAGCTTCCAAGCAATCAGAGGCCAGCTTCAACAGCCCGCCGAATTCAATCATAGGAAATCAGTTTAAAAATTAATACAAAATGTGTTTCGCTCAACAGACCACTTGTAAGATTATCAATACAGTATTTAAGGTCTCATATACGGGGATGCTCAGCATCTCAGCGTCCCCTGACACTACGCCACTGGTACTCCTAAGTGAAATGAAAACAACCACTGTCCTTACAGCGTTTACGTGAACCTTTCTTCTTTCAGAAGAGGATTCCAAAGAGCTTTCAGAGATTGTTGCAATGGATCACGACATTATTAATTCCTCATCACTTCTCACAAAGACGCCGCCGTCATGGGCATGAAGGATCCTAAACTGTGAGAATAATCTTGTTCATAAATTATTTTTTTGAAGTTTGTTTCGTTCCTGTTGTACTTCTCATGATGAGGAAGCCGCTCCAGATGATCCAATTCAATTCAATTCATTCGTGCATTACTTTATGTAGCGAGGCTCAGGTCATAAGGTATATTCTTTCTCCTGACCACACAAATTTGCAACGCTCCTTTCGCCTCTGGCGACGAAAGAATGTATTACTCAGGCGACAAAACAAGCGATTAAAATTTGATTGAGAGGCTTCTTTTAGGCTCGAGGATCTTTTACATGCAGAAACTCTATAAAATGGGGCTGCTGACTTTACTTCCCCTCCAAAGGAAGGCGTACGAAGAATTTTTTGTCCCTTAAAAATCCACGGCTTCGATTGAATTTGAACTTGGTTCCAACATTCGATACGTTAACCGTTACGCCATAGGAGTTACTGACATTGTCAGCCAAGTTCAGATACCACCTTGAATATTTGCAGATTAAAAACCCTGAACGACTCCCAGCAGGGGGGTACCACGATTGCAACAATCCGATACGCTAACCGTTATACCACAGGAGCCACTGATGTTCGTCAGTGAAGTCAGACAGACACACACCTGAATATTAGCCGAAAAAAAAAAAAGAAAAAGAAAACCCTGAACGACTTCAAGCAAGGCGTTTTGGATGGTACACACCGAGATATGTCCTGGACTAAAGGGCGGTGGCCTGAGGAAGCAAGGCACACCTACCGCGGGGTGAGGCGATGCGATCGGCGTGTTGCAGTGCAGGCCGGTGAGCGGCGTAGACGGAGGGTTGCTGCCTCCTCCGCCGCTGCCCTTCTTCATGGAGAGGTTTTCCGCCACATCCGGGGCGGCGAAAGCGATGCGGGCGCTTTGGTGAGGTCCTGTGCTCCAAAGTCTCCGGACCTCCTTCGGGGTCGCGCCTGAAATAGAGGAAAAATATATTTAATGCGAGTTTTGTTTTGTTTTTTTACATTTGTCGCGCCTTCCTTGCGACGCGTCTCCCAACCCCTTGTGGGGCGTTGAGCGCTTGGAGTAATCCTACGTACATCTATTCTTTTAATTTTGGAGTAATCCAAAATTAATTTTCCGTTAGTACAATGTCAGTAGTCCGTACGTCGGTTGTCTAGAGGACCGCAGGTAGCATCTCCGCGCACGCGCTTCTCTCTTGCGTGCTCCTGCGTCATTACCCAGCGCCCAGAATTGGGAAGAAATTTGGATTGAGGTAGGGTTTAGGGCACTTCATAGGGGTTGGACTAGCCCTTGTGAAGCAGTCCATCAGTTTTGTTGGAACAAATTTCACGAGATCGACGGGAACCCGGACCTCCTTGGAGACTTCGCTCTGAGCCACCGGATGAGTTTGAGAGAATTTGACAAATTTGATCTTTTGACTTCCCTTCAGCAACAAACAATTACGTTCTAAAAGCATGGCCCTCTTGAAGTATTTGCGTCACAATTTTAATAAAAATAAAATTCTAATAAACCAAAAATGAATGAAGATTCATTTTATATCCCTTATTTTCCCACTACTATCATTTTGTGATTACCTCATGAAAGCGATGGGAACATTTTATTTTTATTTTAAAATTCTGACTTTTCCCCAAAGTTGAAGAGTCAGTTATGGAAGCTTACAACTAATAAAACCTTAAACAGTTTTTAGCGTACAATGGTGTATCTTGAAATTTTCTTCCTTCGATGAAAAAATTGTAAGTTTGTAAAATTGATCTAATAAAGTATCTTGTATTGAAATAAATATAAAAGGATGTTTTCCTAAAATCTAAATTCTTCGATTCTTTTCAGACTTTTTCGCAGATTTTAAATTTACTGATTTTTTTACATTTTGCCAGAAGTGTCGACACTATGAAGTACAATGTATTTGCATTCACTTCGAAGTTTTTAGAAATAAACGTTTGTCAATGTACACATTAACAAGTTAAATAGTTAAAAGAAACGGAAATAACGAATTTTTTTTTTCAATAAAAATGCTTTCTTACTTGGTAATTTTGTCCACATAGTAAAAACCAGCTGAATGTGGCATGACCGACGTTTGAAAGAGTTTCTATCATATGTTGGAAATTCTCAATCGTGCCGCTAGAAGTCGCGTGATCTCAAGCACTGCTTGATGCGGTCGCAAGCATGCAATATCTAGCGGCACGACTGAGAAAGACGCGAATTACCGTGACAATTTCATAGTGAAGACGAGCATTGAGAGGCAAAGTTGGAAAAATCGCAGTATAAGCCAAGTACCGTAAGCCATTGCCTTTTACCCCAATCAGCCAGGCCTCAGCGCCGTTGGAATCCGGGCTTCTCAAATTGTCACCCATCCAGGGATCCGCGGTGTCTCGAGCTGTTTTACTTCCGAGCCTCCATGGAGATCGTAAAGAAGTTCCACTACCGACGCAGGATATTGATCATTTCTGTGAGTGCCTTTAAACTCCCCTAAAAAAACGCGTTCTAGCGTGCTATCCCCAACTCTCCAAAAATATATTTTTTTAAAAATATTATCTTGGGATGTTCTCGTCGGATCCAAAAAAAAAATTCAGTTCCCTACCCGGACATCGAGTCACATCGAATTACACTTCATTTGTCTCGATTGCTGGACCAGGGGCTTCTAACCGTGAATGCCGGACATACCCAGATTACTATACTGAACATTTGGTGTTTCACTTGTGAATACTGATCATTTCGCCCTGAGGAAGGTCGCAGGATGGTGGCCGAAACGTTGGTATCTGTGCCTAGGACACGGCATCTTCTGGACAGCCAAGTAACAACTGACGCCGGCCGCGGGAGCCTACGCTCTCACTTGTGAATAAGTTTTCCCCCGTTTAAAAATGTCTGCTTTAGAAAACAGTAACAATAAATGTAAAAAATTAAAAATCAATACCTATGTCGGAATATTTTGTTCAGGTTAAATATTTAAACTTGTGTTTTCTCGCTTATCAAAAGTTGGGTTTGAAATAGTCCTCATGTATTTTTTATGTAATTTTTTATCTTATTTTTAAACCTTTTACATGGATTTTTCCTGATCCACGTGGTTACTCGCATCAGTTACAATATTTATGAAACAATGTATATGATGGAATTAACTATTTCAATAAAAGGATTTCTTGCCAATACAAATCTTTAGTGATACATTTTCACACAACGTAATGGAAGACGGAATTTGTCAAGAATTTTTTTTAAGAAATTAGCTAATTATTAATACAGAATGCCGCTCATTTGTATAAAAATTTAAGAATTTGTTAATGATAACATAAAATAATTTTGGAACTTTGTGAATTATACAAGAGGATTAAATTACTTGCTCATTATTGTAAAAGAAAATGACGTATGAAACACTTGCATTGGTGTCTACAGTGACATTAAATCTATAGTGGTGACAAACGGATGGACACATTATCTGTACATTGTTTGGGGAGAAAATAGAAATTGTAAGGAGTGCCAATCAACCGCAATAGTCGAATTAGAGTCAAACTGGAGAGAAACTTCGTATGACTTATGAAGGTGGTTAAAAATGCAGTTAAAAATGCTCCAAAATCGAGAGAAAGCAGCTAAAATGTCAAAAAAATTTACGAAAATACACTGAGAAATGCGGGCAAGTTTGAGTTGGTGCCATATATAACCAACAAAAATACTTTCCAAAAAATGTACTAAAAAAATGAATGAGACTTAGAAATTGGCCCCTCTTGTTTTAGGCTACGCATGTCTAGGATATTTAGTTATCCACCACAACGGTTCCTACAAATAATTGTTTAGAGACCCCATGAGTGTAGGAAAGATGTGTATTCACTTTAACGTTTTCTACTAAAATTTCAACAAATCACAATTAGGTTAGTGGTGCTTCAGCAGTCATATCTTTTCGCATTATTTGCAATGGCTACACAATATTACAATACCACATGAACATAAAAAGCGTTTTTAACCAGCACAAATGATTTCTCCGAGCAGGAATGGAATTCAGATTCTTAGAATTAGCACATCACTTTACCTCTACACCGCCAGCTTCACAGTTCAACTCGACCTTCCAGACGCTTTAAAAAGGTTTAACATTTGCATTTTCAAAACTTTTTAGATTTTCATTTACATTACTCCAAGTCTATTTTTAGATAACAGATTTCATTAAGGAGAAAGACTTCTATTATCAATATTGTAGTTATGTAATGTTAATTTTTTGTTTGAAAAATTTCAAAAATAAATGTTTGCCGAAATGTGATCATTTGCCATTTTGTAAAGCGTTTAATGCTATAACCAAGGAAAAGTTAGAGAAACATTTGAAACAGTTTTTGAGGAAATAATTGTTTGAAAACTCGACATTTCATGCAAAAGTATGCAAGAACTATTTTATAAAAATTGAACATGACTTTATATTATAAAAGATGTGCCTTTAAGAAACATATTTGATTAAGAAAAACCCTCTCGCATCTCTAATACTGTAGTGGAAGACACCAAACATTTTTTAAACTTTTTCAATTTCGAAAATTTAGAGAGTTTTCAATGAAAACGAGACCAGCGCAATTTTTTAAGTGTTCTAAACGCTATCCCAAGAAAAAGTTTTATCAAAAAAATTGGAAGCAATTTTTGAGATAAAAAATTGACACCGTTGAGGCTACACATAAAGTACCCCCCCCCCCCAAAAATAAAAATATCCCTTTCAAACTAACAGTGCTTCGAATTTGTCTAAACCGAGCGGGGAATGCCAGTTTAAGAGAAAATCGTCCGAACTATTTTAGGCTGGAGCATCAATTGTTAATGTCTTCATACCTTCTCGATATCAAGGTAGCAATTGTTCAGTGCGTGTGTTTTTCTACTTTTGCCTCTCAAGGGCCGTCTTCACGATGGAATGTGACACGGTATTTCGCGTCTTTTCTCAGACGCGCCGACAGATATCGCATGATTGCGACCGTACAAAGCAGTGCTTGTGATCATGCGACTTCACGCGACACGACCGAGAAAGACGCGAAATGCCGTGTGATGGGGCTTTAGGGCCATAGGGGCTTGAGAGGCATTGTGGCCATTGGGGCTTGAGAGGCATTGTGGCCATTGGGGCTTGAGAGGCAGAATTAGAAAAATCTCAGTGTAGTTGGAGGTTTGGGATGGTGTCAACAAGTGATTTACGTTGTACCAATATTGTCACTAAAAATAATATTGTAAGAAACTGATAGATATCATGTTGAAAAGCAGATGAGAATATGGACATATGAGAATTAAGTCATAAAACGGATATAATAGACAGGCCAATACAGAATTAAAAAGAGCCCGCATTATTTATTTTCATCGTATTTTAACTCCCATAGACTACATTTTAATTGTGGAATTACACATGTAAATCGTATTTCGTAAAAAGGAAGTTTTACAATGGAGTTTCCTTGCATTTTAGCTAAATATGTTGCTTACATGCGATCACTCTCTAATTGAAGGGACTGGCAAAAATAGAAGTAGTAAAAGGGTAAGCCAACAATTAACGGGTCAACGGTAAGCCAAAGATTGTTAAATGAATGCAACAACAAACGGGTCAACGGTAAGCCAAGAAGTAAGGCCAAAGATAGTGAAATGAAGGCGAATCGTTTCTACATGTTAGCGAACCACGCCTCAATTTCGTTTCCAATAACTAGTGTCAAGAAAACCGCTTCACATTTACTCAACACGCAATGATCTCGTCACCAATCTTAACCATCATTGCACCGCACTAATAAACCTTATCCTGACGTGTGTGCCAAGTTACGGCTCCAAAAGAAAATAACATGGATTTTACGACCGAAAACTCGAGATCGTAATGTTGATGATTCTAATATTTCTGATGAACATAATTGGTACGTCTCTGTTTTCCAAGCAAACGGAACACTACTCATCATACCACCAATATGTTAGAATGCAATTTTTGATAAACTACGAAAATAGTTTAATCCTTAATTAAAATGTTATTTTTTTACATTTTAACATAATCCTCTAGCAGTAACATACGTTAAATCTTGTCATTAAACGCGAATTGTAATTCTAAACGCTAAATTTATAGTTGTTTACACTATTACACAAAATCTTAATTTTCTTAGCGATATATTTGTGAAAAAAACAGTTCTGTATTTCGAAATGTACGTAGTTGCTTTTTGATATGAAAGCCCTTTTCTTAACTGCACTGTAAACTTGAAATTTACGTTTTATTATAAAGTGATATTTTGGTCTTTCGTTATTGTATATCTGCAATTTTGTACATATTAGGCCATATTTTTGTTACACCATGTAATGTGTGATTTGTTTTTCCATTCAGGTCACAAAATGGCATCACGCTCTTCAGAAGTTTTGCTACATTTTTAATTCTTTTTTCCATTCCATCAACAAAAAGCATTCCAGGAAAAATACTTTGTTTAGTCATATCTGTTTGTGAAATTCTCACAGATTTGGATCACAAATGCATGTTCTTTCTGCATTAAAAGTCATAAACATCTGAACCCAAGAAATGGTAAATTAAGTCACGTTAAAACTAAGAGCGGGTTGAGTTCCAGACTCGTAGTATGTTCGTGTAAAGTTTGCAGATGCTCACGGGGAGTGAATGCTCTAGAAATGACTCACAAACTGTAACACATTCTATACATATCTATATATAACAAAGAGAAGGTGCGTATGTATGGCGCACATAAACGTAAAATACTAGACCGATTTCGGTGAAATTTTAAATGCTTTGTTTTTATTAGCAATGGGAGAGTTTAAAGAGTGGTTTGATTTAAATCAGACATGTCAGGGGCGTTGTTGATGATTTATTCGTTTATGACGACTCCAAGAGCCCCTGAACTCTGCAGGGAGTAGCGACATGCATGCCCAATTGAGACGTTTTAACAATAAAATAAACATGACACCACATTCAAACCAGGACATAGATACAATCCTATACTTGCGAAAAAGACTTTTTATACTAGAATGTTTGCACAGCATAGCATAAACGTGATTAACAATCACGTAACCGGTAGTGTGATTGTGTATACATTGCAATAGCGAGTATTGACGGTCCACTAGTTGTAAATAAAGTAAATAACAGCCATCTTAGCAGCCGTGACTGCAGTAACTCTGACCTAGGGTCCCAGGTCCTAGGGTTCGTGTCCCGACAGTGGCAGGATTTTCTGCACTAGCTAAACAGCTGAGTCGAGTTCTATCAGTTTGGAGGAGAATTCTAGCGGCCGACTGCTCTGACCGTAGTTTTCCGTGGTTATATCTCCGATCAACACAAGGCGAATGGCGGAGCAGTACCCTAACAAACGGACCACGGACCGCGCACGATCTTTCCTTACCTTCCTCATTTCTTACACTAACACTAACATGCATTACACTACCACATATTGTCGAAGGACCGGTCGAGAGCTTAAGAGCTTGTTCCGGCTGGGGGGGGGGGTGCTGCCCCGCTGATGGGAAATACCATGTTAGGGAAACCCCACTGGTCGATGGTAGGTCGGCGCCGGATCTCACCCATCCAGCGGGGAGATACCATCGCTAGCTCCGGAGGAAAAGCGTGCACTACACTTACGGGTCAAATTACGTTAGCCTTCGACACGATCCGGAATCACCAACAAACAAACCAACAAAATTCAACATTCAACATTCAAAATGGTCTTCAACATCTACATCATACGTCACAGGATGAAAACAATGATGTCCCCGGCTAGTAGCCAAATACTTTGTAATAGCTCGCAGCGGAGAAAATGGGTCATTTCGACTTCTACCTTGGCTAGCGGAAGAGAAAAGTCCCTCTGAGAACAAATTTTCTGTCTACTGCATGCGGAAAAACGCATACAGACTGTCATCTTACATACGGGAAAAATGTCCGTACTACTTTGGAACACGGGACAGACGGTTGCATAAACGAATTTCTTATAAGCGAGTTTTCACAAAACTGGAATCTACCGTATTTATTAATAAGTTTAAAATATGTGCATCCCTGTAATTCATGAATACGTTTTGTAGGAGTATATTCCAGTTACATGTGTAAAACAGTCTGAGGATGAAAACTTCATTTCTTCAAGAATCCTTGAACTCTGATCTTGCGTGGAATCTATTTATATTCATTTTAATGTGTTCTAATCTAAGGTCCTACGATACTTGAAAGAATATAAGCAACACAAATTCTTAATTCTGGTGTGACATTTACAATTTCCATCTCCAAGACCAAGCCCATAATATTATTTTTTGCATTCCAGCATTATAAACGACATTTTCTGTTGAAGAAGAAATCGTTCATAATCGGGCATTTTACGGCACAAATGATGACGTATTAGATTTTACGGCACGAATGATTGCGTCATCACACATTCAGCCAATCGCAGCGAGAGAATCGGGGACAGCTAGAGGTAAACGGAATAGCCGAATACCGCTTTCCCACACGGATGTCAAATACCCCAGACGTCACCCCTCAGAAAGTTGTTTAGCAAAATTAATTTTGATTCTCTTATAAATTTTATACTGCTGTTAGACAAAAAAACTTGAGTATGTCAACGTTTTTATAATGTTGCTTTATTGCATTCGCACCAATTTGAAAACTCGCTCCTAACGTCGCTCGTTTTCAAACATGTACTCGTGCAATAAAAGCATAACATTACAAACTTCTTGCATAAACTACTACTTCCGATTCCAAGCATTTTAAATATTAGTACACTGCAGCTCCATAGAAAGTACCCTTCTATTTATACTTCCCCACGGAAAAAGTCTGTTTTGTAAATTTGTAAGAAGCAATCACACAAAACCCGTAAAGTTGTTACTACTGGAGAGGGAATATCCCGGTGGTGCATGAAACCAACTTTAGGCGGAAAATTTAGAATCTATAATTATTACTAATTTCCGATGGAAACTGAAGAAAATTACGTAGCCTCCAACCATGCGAGAGATATCTATCAGTACCGTAACGAAATGAGAGAGGGCCCGCCCGCAAAACTTTTTTCCGGGTCCCCTTTATAGTAAAAGTGCACAGCAAACACAAGTAGTGCTAGTACGCTCAATAAGAAGTTTCTTACATTCAACCTAAAAATAAGTCCTCTTCAGCCTAAAAATAGGCCCTCTTATCGTGAGCCAGGCCGCATTGCAAACCTTGCGGGTTCAAATGTTACGCCACTAGAGTCTGGTTGCGTTACATATCCAGGAATCGAGAAAATTCAAAAACAATGGAACAATTTCGAACGAAATGTGAAAATGTTACCAGCTAGTTAATATAAAGGGCTTATCTACAAGAAACGCAACTTCTATGAAAGCATGTACAGAATGTCCAGTCCGGCACGATGATACCACAAATTGTGATGTTCGCAAAACAACGTCACTAAATAGTTTAAAACGCTACACTTTTTTTTTGGCAATTGTTCCTGTATTCCTCCACGCAAACTCGCGTAAATGCATTGCACACGAGGCGAACGTCCGCA
>JAHLJT010008574.1:54754-104037 GCA_031308135.1 Acheta domesticus | reverse complement strand
ACATTAAGGTCCCGCAGAAGATTTTGCAAATCGAATACCTGGAGGCTGAGGCAGCGATGTTCGAAGAATATATTATGTTTCATATTCAGGATGGATAATTATTTGGCGGCAAGGATGATTAGGGAGTCCTGATACTTTAGCTCCGTAAGATGCTAATAAAATATCCCGCCTTCGTTTTAAACCCTTTGGCTGCGTGTATTGTTTTCCCGCTCAAGCGTCCGGTGTGCTGAGGTATTTGGCAGGGCGCGGTCACTGCTGTGCTGGGAACTTTCACGGCGAACGCGACGCACAGTAGGTCCAACTTGTGGACACTGGCCAAAACTAATGTCCGTAACAATGTGAGACAGTATATATTTTAGGTTCATTGTTTTACGTTAAACTCTCACATTTTCCATTCTTCTTTTTGATCCGGGCTTTGGACCGGCACAAGTGAAGTTAAAAATGTTTTTGTGCATTTTTTTATTTATTTACATTTTAATTTTTTTAAAATTAGTTTAATTTTCTTAAGTAAATGTTTTCTGTGTGTGGTAGATACCGAAACATGGTACTACACAAAGTGCCACATTGCATTCGCTACAATGTAGCGCGAATCTCGCCGGTGTTCTTTTTGGCGCAGACATGACATCGGCGCATAGCACGTTTTCGATTTTCTCCCTTCTGAGGCACTAAACTTGGAAAATGCCGTGCTGATAGACGAAGAGGCGATTCTTCTCCTCTTCTTCCATTGGTATTTCTTCTTTTTGCTTTAGAGTACTTCTCTAAAATTTCCCGTACCAGATCCAAATGAAACTTAGCCATTGATGTTTTTTTTCCAGTTGCAAGTTGGTGGATTGCGCGAGAATTTAGAACACAAATATCAAGAATATGAAAAAATAGTTTTTTGTACCATTTTATAGTTTTTCTTATCGACTCAATTGAGCTCAAGATCATATCTGATCGATCTACAGCCCCCATATTCTCGTTGTAATCTAGTACACACATTGGTTTCATTAGTTTCTATCCAGTTTTCCTGTCAGTTCTTTTACTGGCCGCCATCTCCGCCGTATGGCAAGACGACAACATCCAGACTTCTCTCTTATCACACCATTTAAGTGCAATAAGAGCATCTGAGGATCGAGACTCCACTTCGCCCTTCTTTATCTTCCTATCTAGCTTCGGCATGTCTCTTCTGTTACGTCGGACTGTTCCGCAAGCATTAGTTCTTTGCCCATGCAACCATGTGAAAAGAGCAGGGCTGGAATACCAATTATCCATATAAATTGTGTGGCCTTTATTCAGATAAGGCTCAATCAAAGTCGCGACAATGTCACCGGATTTTCCCAGACCAACATTTTTTATATCACTAACAGAGCCCGTGTAAACAATGAAATCTACCACGAACCCTGTTTTGCAGTCGCAGAGGACAAACAGTTTGATCCCAAAGCGGCTCCGCTTCGACGGTATGTATTGCTTCAAAGATAGTCTTCCTTTGAAAAGAAGTAACGATTCGTCCACGCAGAGATTTTTACTTGGAGAGAAGACATCACGAAACGACATACGCACGAATTCCACTACAGTTCTAATTTTGTGAAGTGGATCCCCACCGTGACTAAAATTGTTGTCAGTGAAATGCAACATTCGCAACAGCAATAGGAAGCGATCGCGAGACATTATTTCGCTGAATATTGGCGTACTAAGCAAAGCGTCGTTTGTCCAGTACTCCGATAAGCTCAGTTTTTTTACTCGCGGCATGAGCATACATACGGCAAGGAAACAAAACATCTCTTCAAATGTCGTGTCTTGCCATGTTTGAAGACGTGAATATTTTATTTCTGAGGATTTTGCTACAGTGAACAAATAAAGTTTGTTGCACTCATTTGCAATAAATCGCATAAGCGACTCACTAAAAAATAAAAGAAATATGTCTAATGGAGAATAATTCTTATTCACAATTATTCTGCTTCCAGCATCTGCTTCATCAAATGGGTGCACAAACGGTCGAAACTCATTATTTGACCATTTGATTGACCCTGAATTCTTTGCCTTCTTTTGAACAGGTTCAATTTCGTCTTCCTCACTTTCGTCTGAATCAGAGGAGCTCTCGGGAATTACCATTCGGCACGGTTGAGTTCCGGTATGCGTAACTCCTGATGATGTTGAGGGCTGCGGTGAGACGTAATCTGATGAGGCAGAACTAGAACTGCTATCCGAAAGATACTCACTATCACTGTTCTCCAGCATTTCAAGTAAATCTTTCTCTGATAGCTCATTCGCCATTCTGTTGAAAATTGTTACAAAAATCCGTAAGCCACGTCCAAAAGTAATGCCAAAGGCCGAAATCAGAAACAGAATAAGTAGTTCGTATTTATCACAACGCAGCAGACACGAAACTGAGAGCTCGCCTTTCTCAGTACACGAAGTATCTCCGTATTCTGACGTAGAGGAAATAGCCTCCGTGGGGCGTAAGAATAGACTCGCAAAAGCAATGGAACAGGAAGGGATCGTCTGTTAGCGTTCGTCAATTATCCAACGCCGCGCCGCTGCAGCTTAGGAAATTCCGTCTTGCGGCAGGTAGCCTAATGTCACCCGGCGCGAATTCTTGGGTGCTGGAAAGGGGTGGGAGAGAGGAGACCGGTATTTACTTTCACCTGCTGGGTCTTCAACAGCCCTTGGAATGTAAACGCTAACACTAGTAATATTGGCAGCCAGTCACTTCACGAAATATATTCTCAAAAAAACAATATTATAAAACAAAAGTATAATGGTATATCATATACCATGAATAAAAATAGATACTGGGTTACACTCGAGCTGTTTTGCTCATTTTATTAGTACAAAAAAAAACGAATTTATGGACATTTTGCATATGAATATTCTAAAAGTAATAATGAGAATGTTCAGATTTTCTTCACCCGAATCAAATGCGCCTTTGACGCTGCCTTCTTTATGTACAACTGAAAACAATATAATCACGAGTGCTTGCAACTATGTAGGGGTTACTGCGACGTTTTATTTTATTTATTCACTTACCTAAGAAGTATCCAGTACCATGTTTTATTTATTTACATAGTTATCTAAAAACAGTTTAGCCTGTCGGATGTGTAATGTAATGTTGATGTTGTAACATATATTATGTTTAAAATACAATATAAATGGAACACGTATTAAATTATAATATGAAGTAGAAGAATATACAAGTCATTACACTACTAGCAATTCATATTTATTTCAGAAAAATAATTGTTATAAAAAGTACGCAATGGAACTTTTGAGATACGACCACTGTGTCGCGCTGCAGCCTGTCTCCGCCGCCGTTGCCCCCTTCGTTCAGCAGGCGCGCTGAGCAACGCACATTATCCAATCTTCACAAGAGCCCCCAGCCTCAAAATAATAATTTACCGAATTCAAATGACACTAAATAGAGACTCCAGTTCTTAGGGAAGATATTACAAGTCGCCCCATGTGTCTATATCAAGCCACAACTTCACAGGACACGAAATAACACGAGAAGGCGCGGCTGCGAGTTAACTCGACCAGAGCACACGGCGCTCACTTAGCCGCCGCTTGTAAACTCGACCACAGCACACGGCGTACACCTTGCGCCGCGTGTTAACAGCACAGCAGCGAAAGCCGAACAGCAGCGAAAGGGTTAAGGAAGGCTCGCCAGCCTCGGATAGAAGGCACTCATTTCGGCTGGTGCGGTATGCGCCTGTTGCTAGACGGATACCCGCGTGGTGTGATGAGGAAGGTACCCTTTAATTAGACGCACCTTCCTCCATACTAGACGTGGTGGCGTGTGGCAATTCAAGGAGGACACGTATGCCTTCCATGATGCATTCTTGCTTTCTAATATGGTTCTCCTCGCCTTAGCTCTGCACCTCTTGTAATCAATAAGGTTATCCGCGGTTGGATAATGTTTAAGTCGAGCCAACGCTTTCTTCCGAGCACCGACAGCCCTTGAGCAATCCAAGTTCCACCACGGTACAAAGGGGTGTCGCGAATTACCGGTCGAGTTGGGGATTGCAGTGCCCGCAGCTTGCAATATTGCAGTGTTAAAAATGATATGCCATATCCTCCACACTAACAAATTCACCTTCTGATAGATTCACATTCGCTTGGAATGTCGGCCAGTCAGCACGAAGGACGCACCATTGAGGGGGGCGCGCCAAACCACGCGCAAGTCTATCAATGTGGACGATAATGGGATAGTGGTCGCTACCATATAGGTCGTCTAGGATGGACCATTGCAGGTCGGTTGAAAGAGAAGGGCTGCAAAGAACTAAATCAATACACGTGCTCGAGTTTGTGGCGACGGCAAATGAGTTGCTTCACCAGAGTTCAGAATAACCAAATCCGCTGTGTCTATTACTGATTCAAAGATACTGCCTCTCGGACACGTGCGGGAAGAGCCCCAGAGAGGACTGTGGGCATTCACATCGCCGACTATCATAAATGGAGACGGCAGTTGATTTATCAACCCTAAGAGTTCGTCTGCTGATCAAGTCAGACCTGGAGGGATATAGATGTTGCACACAGTAAGTGTGAGGGATGGGAGGTGCACCTGCACACGTACTGTTTGAAAGCAGTCTGAAGAGGTACCTCTGTAGATTGCAGCGAATCATGCACCAGTGAAGCAACTCCGCCATGAGCGCGGAGACCATCATTCACATCGAACCTGTACGAAGAAAATCCGCGAAAAGATAGAGGACGAAGTGGGGTAAGGTTGTGTCTCTTGAAGACAAATCACCATAGGATTGTGACGGGACAACAAGAGTTTAAGGTCGTCCCGTCGCGAGGAGAAACCATTTGCGTTCCATGACATTAAAGCCATGGTAGAATTAGCTTTCTTTTTTCTTCCGACGTTGGGAGCCGGATGCACGAGACTCCTCCCCAACGGGAGCCTCCCCCAAAACAGAAACCTCCTGGTGTTGCCAAGGGGGCTGGATGCTCGCTCAGAGCTAGTTTCAGAAGTTGTAGTCTGTCGCGACTTCGAAGGTCCTTTTTATGTTGGGGTTTGGTGTCCGTCTGACGTCAACTTCCGTCGATACAGTTTTTGTTGTCGATTTCGTGGACTGTGCTGGTTGGACTTTTTGTGAACCTTATATTTTGTGGGGATTATTATTCTCCCACCCTCAAGGGGAGATGTATCCCCAGGGAGGTCTACTGGTGACACTTTGCAACCAAAACTCACTACTTGCGGGGCAGCGCGTTCTGTATGGCAACCCGCTGCTACCCTCGGAGATTTCGCTTTCACAGTGGCGGAAAACGAGCGCGAGAGGTCGACTGGGTTCCTCGCATGGAACCGACGTTTGGCTTCAGGGAAAGACTTTTTCCACGACCTCTTATCTTTTGGATATCACGCTCTTTCAAAAAGGGTGGGGCATTGATTATAATTTGCCGGGTGGGCACCTTCGCAGTTTACGCAATGCGGTGTAGTGGTGCAAGGTCCAGGTTCGTGAGATGGTTTACCACACTATACCGCACACTGGGGTATCTGCCATCCACCGCTGTTGTGTATGGCCGAATCGTTGGCACTTGAAGCACCGCAAAGGATTGGGCACATATTGTCGCACACGGAGGTTATAAAAACCGCACGAGATATTCCGGGGCAAAGTAGGGAGGTTGAATGTTAGGATAAGAGTGGAAGTGGGGATTTCTCGCCCATGCTCCCTCCTCTTAATTCTATAAACATTGTCACATCCTGACTCTTGAAGAAAGCAACCAGATCTTCCTCGCTCTCTGTTGAGAAGTCGACATGATTACCACTCCCTTACAAAGATTGAGTGTTGGGTGAGTGGTCACCTCCACCTGGAGGCCGGCAATCTGCTTCGTCTTCATAATTCTATCGATCTGTTATCCGCTAGCGCTTCAAAAGAATGGTGTCATTCCTTTGACGCACTACGGCTTACCATTTCCATATTTTCCTCTATTGCTCGCGCCAAACGCACAGCACTAACCATTTTAAATGATTTACCTTCCTCAGCGCATGCCATGAGGAGGAATCTAGGTTTCTTTGGTCTATCTTCTCATTGAAAAAGAAACTATTCCAATCAAGGGTTTCTTTCCGGACATCTCCTCTTCCTTGAGGAAGAGGGCGGGGAGAGAGGTTTAGTTTCCATAAAAGATGGATCAGGTTCATCCTCGTGGTCCCCACCCACCACGGAGCCCAACAAGGGGACACTCCATCGGAGTGCCAGGGTTGCCACGAGGATATAGTGGGGGAATAACACAGCGCTGCACCACCGTGTATCCCCCCGCTCACCCTGGAGTCCAGTACAAGACCTAGTCCAAGCCGATTGATCGGGAGTGGGTTAGCTCCCGACCGCCCGTCTAGAAGAGTCCGAGGCCAAAGCAAGCGTATTGAGGCCTACAGGGAATGTTCCCAAAATACGTACACAACGTATCCCTCAGTGCAAGCCGAACGTAGCCCAAGGTGAGTGTTTGGGAAACAAACAGACCCCTCAACCGCCAGGACACACATTCCCTCCGACACGGGTCGCCATGCACGGCAAACACATGAGTGGACGTTCAGCATACAGAGAAGGCCAGTGAGGAAGAAAAAGGGGTTTAAAAGAATGTACGTGACATGAAATGAGAAGCAAAAAGATGAAAAAATGGAGAAAGGAACACTTGAGAGCCTTCTCTGCATCCCCCCGTCAGGACGTGGACCAACCCACCTCGACGGGGGCTCGTTGGGAGCGGTCTGGATTAAACCGACATTGCGCTCGGCGTCTGAAATCGTTCCCGACCGCTACCTCCATCCCTCTTCAAACTGGAGGTCGACAGATATCGTACAACACTTAGGGCTGGTTGCATAAAGCTTTCCATACGGGTTCCATATCAATGGATTCTACAAAATTTATAAGCTCCGCAGGCCCGTTCACCGTTGCATAAAGCAAATGTATGGAATCTATAACTACAGGTTCTATAAGTACTTCAAAATGCCACACTAGATAGCGACACAGTCGATATTTGAATAGTGCAATATTCTGTGTTTCGTTTTGCACGTTCTTAGTGTGTGCTGAGCTCTGGCGAAGTGGTTTTGGCGTTGTGTTTTTGTCTCTATACGTTTCTCAATATCAATTTCGTTTTATTTTATTACATTCATTCATACATATTAGTTTACTTTTTATTTAATTCTTATTTAAGTACAGTTTATTAAAGAATAAACTGTACTTAAATAAGAATTAAATAAAAGTAAAATAATATGTCTGTAGGAATAATATTCACTAAAATTCAACACTCAAAAATACTCCAAAAACGCACACCAAACACTAAATAAAACTGGTAACAAAACACTATCACAACACGAACGCCAAGAACCACCAATAACCTCCAACACTAGTAAACTGATGCTTGCAGCAGTGCGCTGTGTCGCCATGTTGCTTATTTGCAGATACTATAAGCATTTGTAGACCTGTCTCAGGAACTATAATATATAGAAAGTTTTGTAGGTTCCGTAAGTCTTATCGGCCGTTCCAGAAACATGTTTTGCCGCTGTAGACTATTTTATAGAATCAATAAGCTTATGGATTCCATATCTAACGTTTATGCAACTGGCCCTTAATATTTTTGTTCATAAACCTTCTAATTCTCAAAAGCACTTCAAAATGTGACTACGTACGTTTTCGATTATGCACTATCTGCGGGGCAAGTCTAATAAAAAATTATAGTGTCCGGCATCATGAATTTCGCGTTTCACTGTCCTTATATTTTATTATATTTTATTTTTTATATTTTTTTCGATACCACGAGCGGAGGTCAGTGTCACAATGAAATCGCCCCTCCACGCAGTTCACCATCCCGCCACAAAAGAGAACGCCATCACGAGGCTAGAACGGTGGGATTACTTCTAATAGTTCCCTTTCCCGACGCTAGTTGCGCAGAGAAGGTCGTGGCATGCTACGATTCCACGAAGAGTGCCACTGCCACCAGTAGAAGACTTTGACACCACTGTTTTATTCGATAACTAGCCTAGAAACGATGTGATGCTTAATATTCCAATGAAAGGCAACTGTACGCCATCAGTAGGGCAGTGGTGTCAAGGTCTTCTACTGGTGGCAGTGACGTGTTTCGTAGCACCATGGCATGCCACAAGCTTCTCAGCGCAATTAGCATCGGAAAAGAAAATTATTTATAGCAACTCCGTAGTTTTCCGATAGTGCTGACGTAGCCGAAACCTCCAGCAGGGTGTTCCAGGGATTTAAAATATTTTGATACAATTGGGATTAAGAGTTTCGATGTGAAAATATTGGAACAGATGCAAAGTGTTTAGTGTGTAATGAGTTACTTCAAAAAGAGTTTAACATACAGAAGCACTATGGAATGAACCATAAGATTGACTACGAAAACGTGGTTGGTGAAGAAAGATCAAATTTACTACAGCGTTTGAGGGAACAATGTACAAACTTAAGTACAAATATAAATAAAATAAAAAGAAACGTTCTTAAATTTATTTATCTGCATCTCACCTAATCGTATTTTGACTACCTATTCTCTTGTAACGAGGTGAGCAATTGCGTGGAGGGGCGATTTCGCCGTGCTACCCATGCCATGGACTCCCGCTGGTGACGTCGCCCTCGACATCACTGCAGTATACAGTAATCAGGTGCCCCACAATTCAAGGTATCTCAATCTTACGAAAATATTTAACATTTTTTATAATGCACCTGTACATTTAACTCAAGTTTGAAATACCTCGTTCGTATGTGTTATCCTAAATTGATTTTAACCAATCCGATAGTGCGTTGGAGTTGTGCAAAAAAATTGTGATCCCTGATCGAATTAGGAACAATATAAAAGGTTTTTCACATTTTATTAACAATTTTCAAAATTTAATCAAAGCAATAAATAATTTAATGACGCTAAGACTTGATACCCACATTTTTATTTTATACATATTAAATAGTATTATTTAAATGGTCTGTTTTACCAGAGGCCTTCATTGCATTTCTACTACTACTATGCACGCTTATAGAACGTAGGTTCATTTTTCTGCTTTCTGGTTTCAGTTGTGAATTTATTTTACATTTAAATTTGCAGTAATCTTTTTTAAGGAGAGTTTCATGAAAGTAGAGCGAAACTGTCAAATAAAATGTAAAAAGAGGGTAGCGGAATAAGATATGCAAAACTACCCCTGGGGGATAAAAATCGTAATTTAAGTGTGAAACAGTGTCTTCCCGGATTTAAATCAATTTACTCGGAGCATTTCGTACCAATAATATTTTTTAGCTATATAAGTATTTTTTTAACCACATTACGCCTATCAACCATCAACTTTAATTATTCTTGTGGCTTTCTGTAAAGATTATTCGATATTTTTTCAGGCATTGGTGTCCGATTGTGATCCTTACAATGAACAAAAAGGGGAAAATACCAAAAATTACTTTTTTCTTTTCTAAGAGTATCTCGTGTTCCGGTAGAGATAATAAAAAAGGGCAAAATACAAATTGTAGCTCTGTAAATTCTCTACAGCAGGGCTGTCCGATGAACGAGCACGTGAATGGCCTTCGCAAAGTTTTGGGGCACGCGGCGATATCAGCTTAGCGAAGTCACTCGTGTCACAGGCTAAAAGCAGGGGGTGAGAAATCTTCGTGCGAATAAGGCGGGTTGGTCAAATACACGGGTTGGTATATCAAAGAGACATTTATTAATTTTGACGAACTTTTAATGGAAATTGACATGTAAACAGATACTGCAATTTTACACAAGCATTGATCATTATACCAAGGAAGAATTAACGCTAATTTCTACTTAGAAAATGCAGTATTTGTGATATGTTGAGAGTAATTAAAAATATTTATATTTTTTTCTTACAAATAATTTAAACCAAAATATATACTATATCATAATAAGTATTAAACAACAATTTCAGAAACACATTGTCATTATTATTGACTATAAACATTTAAATATGTTGTGCATATCTTTCGGGGAAAAATACACGTGAGAAACGCTTAAAAATTATAGCATAATGATGAAATGTAACTATTTCTGGATTGATGGTAAGTAGACATCAGATGTTTAGGACAGTGCCTTTAAATATTTTCATTAGAATAAAATAATCAAGTAATATTTATATGAATTATGGAAAATTAAACACACTGATGAATTTTTATTTTGCCTTTTTTGTGTCTTTTATGACGTAAATGCCTTTTTAGACACGTTTTTCCTTCTTAAATGCTTTTTTCCTTTAAGATGTATGCATTTTTGTTTCTACTCTTGGTTTCATATACACCTTTAACCCTCTCATGCATTATTTTTAAATTTTCGTTAAATTTTTTTTTTAGATTACACATTAAGAAAATGGTTTTCTTAATCATACTACAGCGCTAGATTGGCCGAATATTTGGTTCTAGTGATAAAAAATAGGCGTCCTCATATGTGGACACCATGCACGAATTAACTGGGACTAGTAACAATATACCTGTATATACGTGCATGGTGTCCTCATATGAGGACGTATATCTTACGAGGTAATTTAAATCTGAAATCAAATAAATTTTATAGTTTCAAAACTTTTATTCTAATTGTCAAATTTTCAAAACGTTCTGGACACAATTGAACCTCTCACTTTTTACAAATATACCGTGTTTTGCTAGTACATGCTTTGTATCTATTTGCATTTTTCAAAACCAATTTTTCAGGGTAGTGACCAATGTTATCAACACGCCTTTCTGCTTCTACGTTGTTTTTTTTTACTTGAGTTGGCGATGGGTTCCCTGATGGACGACCTCTTTTCTTTGAAGCATCAGTCTTACCTCTATACAGGCTGTCCCACCAACTATGGACCACCCCCATAACTTCTAAACTGTTCAAGATATCGAAATGCAGTTTTCGATTAACAATACAGAATGATGGGGCCAGTAACATGACATAGAGAAATTGTCTATGACATTTTTAGTTTTCGATAAATTTAATCATCTTCAATTTTTTAAATGGAAGTATATATTTTTTTCAGCAGCAATGTATAGATCACGAAAAGAGAAATAAAATGATGTGTCATATGTTAGTATTTTGATGGTAATTTGAGTATAAAATTAGACTTTCTGACACGTGATTTTTAAGTAAACTGTCTTTTCTTGTAGCAGCCCTCGCACCAGTAGCCGTTGGTAAGACGGCCTTCGCGGCGTCGAGACTGTTTCGTGGAGACAAGGTGTGCGAGAGGGAAGGCTGTGAGGGATGGAGGCGTAACTACAGAAATTCATGGTCTTGACATGATCATACGAACAAACATCAACATTAACGATCAGAATGAGAGATTTTTGCCATTTGTTCATTTGAATTGAACTTTTCTTCTACCGACATTCCAAAGCAACGATAATCAAAAAGAACAAAATAAAAATAATTTATAGCGGAAGGACGATAATAATAAAGGTCCTTTTCAAACTTACAAGAATCGAGCTCAGTGTGTTTGCAGAAACTAGCTCTCATTTCAAAACATGGAAAGGGAATGAATGATTAAAGATTTTTATTGTAATATCTCGATTAATTCATTAAATAATAGGTAGACATTTTCTATTATTATTTACTGTAAATAAACTTATTTAAACACGTACAAAAAAGGTGAAAGCAAAATTTTTGAAATATTCTTGACAGACTCTCAGTGTAAATTTAACACACTTTAACACAAATGCACATCTGCAGTCACAACTGCTAATACTGATTGGAGAGTTTCTCACTTCATAACGCCACGTGCTGCTACAAACTTGAAAATCCACAGCAGAAGACGGAAGTGTAATGTTTTCTTTTGCATTTATGAACAACAGGAGAGGTACGGTTGCGCAGTGGACGAATAATCATCTTAATTAAAATGAAATTTACCAACGAAGAGACTGTGGTTGCATTCTTGTCAAGTTTGAAAATGATATTTATTATTAAAGAAGACAAGTTGCATGCAAATCAATGGAAAAAATACACTTATTCTGATCGTTGAAATGAGTGTTTCTTTATGTGACCTTTCTGACAAGACCCTGGATTGCTTTAGTTAGGCCTCTTATCCCTCATTGCCACCCCTCAGTCTCCTCTCTCCACGCAAGTCTTGACGCCGTGAAGGTAACTTTTCCCGAAGGCGAGAGTTGCAATGGCTGCTTCACGAAATATTGTCCGTTTAATTCAAAATCACGTATCAGAAAATTAATTTTATACTATTTTATATTATCAAAATACTAGCATATGATGCATCATTTTATTCCTCTTCTCATGATATATATATATATATATATATATATATATATATATATATATATTGCCGTTGAAAAACTGTATAGTTCCATTTAAAAAGTCAAAGAGGATTAAATTTTTCGAAAACTAAAAATATTATAAACAATTTCTCTACGGCATGTTACTTGCCCTATAATCCCGCATTGTTAATCGAAAACTGAATTTCGATATCCTGAACCGTTTAGAAGTTACGGGGGTGGTCCATAGTTGGTGGGGCATCCCGTTTTTTTTTCACCAGCAGTAGATAGATCATGGAAAGAGAAATAAAATGTATCACACGTTAGTATTTTGATAGTAATTTGAGTATAAAATTAGCTTTTCTGATATGTGATTTTTAAGTAAACCGACCTTTCCTGTAACAGCCCTTACAACAGTCGCCGTTCGCGAAGGTGACCTTCGCGGCGTTGCGACTTTCGTGGAGACAGAAAAGTGAGAGGGGTGGCCCCGAAGGAGAGGCGTAGCTACAGCAAGGCATGGTCTTGACACGAAGAACATATTAACAAACATCAGTATTAACGATCAGAAAGAGATTTTTTCCCGTTTGTTCATCTGTATTGAACTTTACGCCTACTGAAATTTCAAAGCAACGATAATCGGAAAGAATAAAATGAATATAATTTGTAGCAAAAGGACGATAATAAAGGTCATTTTCACACTTACAAGAATCGAGCTCAGTATGTTATGGCAAAAACAAGCAACAATTTTAAAACATGGGAAGGGAATGAATGCTTAAAGATTTTTATTGTAATATTCTGTTTAATTCATTAATCATAGATAGGGAGACATTGTCTCTTATTATTTACTATTGATAAGATTTAAACACGTACCAAAAGAACAAAGCAATAAAAATGTTGAAATACACTTGACAGTGTATATTTACTAAACTTTAGTTTAGTACACATATCAGTGTAAATTTAATATAAAAATATCAGTGTAAATTTACTAAACTTTAACACAAATGCATATCTACATACACGACTGCTAATACTGATTGGAGAGTTTCTCACTTCATAACGCCACGTGCTCGCATAAACTTGAAAAGCCACGGCAGAAGACGAAATGTACCGTTTTCTTTTCCATTGATCAACAGCAATTAACAGTAGTAGATGTATGGTTGCGAAGTGGATGAATGATTATCTTAATTAAAAATGAAATTTACGAACGAAGAGAAGGTAGTTGGATTCTTGTCAAGTTTGAAAATATTTATTATTAAAGAAAACAAGTTGAATCCAGATACCTCAATGGAAAAAAATCTCCAATTCTGATCGTTAAAATTGGTGTTTCTTAGTGTGACCTTTGTGCCGTGACCATAGACTGCAGTAGTTAGGCCTCTTATCCCTCTCTGCCACCCCTCTCTCAGTCTCCTCTCCCCCGCAAGTCTTGACGCCGCGAAGGTCTCCCTCCCCGAAGGGGAAACCCTCCTCCGGCGAGAGTTGCAAGGGCTGCTAAACGAAATATTCAAAATCACAAATCAGAAAGTTAATTTTATACTCCAATTACTATCAAAATACTAACATAAGGTACAACATTTTATTCCTCTTTTCATGATCTATACGTTGCTGGTGAGAAAAATACACAGTTCCATTTAAAAATCAAAGATGACTTAATTTCTCGAAAACTAAAAATATTAGACAATTTCTCTTCGGCATATTACTTGCCCAAAATTCCGTATTGTTAAGCGAAAACTGAAATTCTATATCATGAACCGTTTAGAAGTTATGGGGGTGATCCATAGTTGGTGGAACACCTGTATACGCTAAAAAGTACTCGTTTGCACGAAGAAGTCCGGGTAAATTTATTTAAATCACGATCATGTATATGCGAAATACTAGTTGTACGATTTCCCACACAAAATTTTTATCCCCCGGGGCAGATTTGCATATCTTAATCTGCTACCCCCTTTGATTCATTAATCCTATTGGATTTTCGGTACACAAATGATCTCACAAAATGGGATTTGTCAAAAATCCTTTTTGAGTTAAGTGAAGACCTGCGTGCACGAGTATATTTTTCAGTAAATATATCACATCGTTCACAAGACAGTATGTATTGATAACGAAACACTACGAAATAACCGTTGCTCACAAAAACTTTCTCCTGCAGACTGATCAATAAATATTTGAAACCTGCCGCTCTTCTTGTTCACCGTATACTTCATTTTCTTCATCTGAGAATATTTCCAGACCTACTCCGACTTAAAATGAGTGGCACTTCAAAGTCACGAGCTGGAAGGAGAGGAGACCCATTTAATCGGGAGCTCCAGTATTAAAAAATTAAGTCCTAATAAAGCTCCCGATTGGACGACTGTCCTCACCAGCCAGCTCGTGACCTTGAAGTGCCATTGTTTAAATCTGAGTGCACGACACGGACCTCGAAGGCGTCGTCGACCGGAAGACGCGGCTTAGTGCATTAACTGATGTCACTGCAGTGTCTCTGGATCGGGAGATCCTACTTGTGAGTCCCGAAAGTGGCAGGATTTTCAACACTAGCTTGTCAGCTAGGTCCAATTCAGTCGCTGTCTGAAGCATAATTCTAGCGGCCGGCTTGGTCTGATCGATAGTATTCAGTAGTTTCTTCCGTAAACACCAGGCGAATACCGGAGCAGTACCATAAACGGGCCACGAACCGCTCGCGATATTTCCTTCTTCCTTGTCCTATCATCCCTACACACAAACATGCACACTACCGGGAGATCGGTCGGGGGCATAGGGCTTATCCGGGCTGGGGCGGTCCCCCGCTGGTGGGATACACTTTGTTGGGGAAAACCCCGCTAGTCGACGGTAGGTCGGCGCCGGAGCTCGCCATCCAGTGGGGAAGATCACCGCCATGAAAACCATGCCCCACGCTTACGTGACTAATGACCTCAGAAGTTGGCGTGTCCGGCACTACTAACAATCAATCTGAGACGACGTACCTGGCGTGTCCATGGTGGATGGCGCCGAGCGCAGGGCGGGCACGAAGGGTGCTGGGAAGCTGGGAGTTCGCGTGAGCTCCTGCGTGGCGCAGCGAGCGCGCGCCGCCCGCCCCAAAGCCGAGTAGACCCCCGCCGGCGTCGCCAGCCCCTTGTCCTCCAGCAGCTGCACCAGGAAGCGCGTCGTCGCGCCCACCACCTCCGCCAAGTGCGACGCCACGCTCGGTATCAGCGAACTGGCCGTCACGTTCCAAGATTTATCGCTCTCCTGCGTGGAGAACCCAAGCACAAACTAATCTGCCTTCAGTTCACAAACTAACGGGCGATTTCACCATTACTTGAAATTTAAGTTCGTCTTAAGAATATAAAAGTAGACTTGGGAGACCAGTTTCACCACACCCTTTAAGGCGAACTTAAAATATCAGTTCGACTTAAATTTAGGCACACTTCTCAGCTGACTGCCTTGAAAGTAACAATTTCGTCGAACTCGTGTTTTGTAGGTTATGTTTACATGATCCCGTAACTAATCTCAAATTCGATGTTTTAGATTCCGTAATTTTTACTGCATTTATTATTTTTTTCCTTCTACTGATGAATGCTTACAGTCTTATTAACAAAAAACAGTTCCTCTTGAATTTCAAACATTCAAATTTATTTTACTATATATAACTATGATCTAATTTTTAATCTACATAATAAGTTGGCGGGACATTTCGGCTAATATCTTGTAACCATCTTCAGACATCTGGTTTAAAGAAAAAATCTATATTTTTCAAAAATTGATTGCATTTCCTTTTTCACCTAAACTTAATCATAAGATAACCACAAACTTACTCTATTTCAAAAATTCATTGTATTTCCTTTTTCATCTTAACTCAACCATCTTCACAACGTCATTGAATGTTTGTTATAGTATATCTTTTTCTTCGTTGCTTTAAAATTGCTTAAATGTTATTCCACCTTTCATTTTTTGTCGGTTTATTGCTCCATTATAACTATATTTTCTATTATAGAAATGTACTTTCTCATACATTTTATGAGCACTTTTTACCCAGACGATGAAAATTTCGCAACCCTGTCTTTCTCCCCCCCCCATTACAAAATATTAATGAAAATAACCTCTTTGCACCAAAGTACAAAGCAAAACCAAAACAAACAAGGTTGGTTATGGTCAGTGGCTGGTTCACAAGAGTCCAGCATTGCCAACTAACTCTCGGATTCATTTAAGTTACACTTACGTAAGTATTGTTTTAAAGAGGGCGGTGAAACGAACAAAGCACGACTGAAAACTAGTTTTAAAATTAAGTATGGCTTTACTAAGTCATACTTAAAAAGTATTTGGTGAAACTGGCCTTAAGTACCACCCAATTCCAACTTCCTAATGCGAGGGAATATGTGCGGGCGTGTGTGTGTGTGTTATTTAAGGTCGAATCAACTTTTAAGTCATTAGCGACCATTATTGGGTTTTAACGTTATGGTATCCATGGGAATGAAACTATATGGTGATAAGGGATGAAAGGAAGAACACATACAACCGGTCCCTGAGACGGGACTCGAACTCGCGACCCTTCGGTCTAAGCACGCTACAGCATTACTGCTTTAGCGATCTCTGCCACCGGGCTGGTGCGAGGGAATGTGCTAACTAGACTATTTCTAATTATCATAATTTTGTTTTATGGCAATGAGTTTATTCTAACATCTTTTAAGAACTGGTACTGCGAATGGAAAACTAAACTTCTAGAACTAAGCTGCAACCAGGAACTAAAGAAATAAAAATACATATTATACTCCCAAGAATCTTAATATATTAAGACACATTCAATTTATAATCAGAAAATCAGACCATGACATCATGTTCTAATTGCGATATATTGTTAAATGTACAAGAAAGTACTCGAGAATAACGACCTACAAACTGTATTTAACAATTTCAATGTGTTAAAATTATTCACATTTTAAAAAGTAAACTTTATTAATATACATAAAAACTAATGACGCATAATACTTATTTAAATGAAAATTCTGGAAATTTAATCTCATTTGTATCAAGTGACTGGAATTAAAATTTACACGAAGTTTATAGGTCTCACCGTACAACTGACCGTACAACGGGTATTTCTTTAAATTCTGCCATTATAACGTTGCTAAATTACGCGTGGGATACCAAATCCTTAAATAAAGAAGAAGCATTTACTGAATTTTTCAGGTTAAATGACCTAAGGCCGTTACCAGATGTACCTACGTTCATTTAAATAATTATAAATTGCCGGCACATCCCTGTAAGTCGTTAAATAAAATACATTAGGACTATCGTTGTGATTTAATAGAAGTTGTTAAAAAAATGATTCTTTGAAATAACGTTGAAGGTTTTCTAGACAAAAATTTGCTAATTTTGGATATTTGTCCGGTGTTACAACAGTATGGGGGTGATAAATGTGGGAATCACTGGTGTCACAATGTTTTCCCCCTGCTGTAACATGCCACCATTTGCGCCTTACATTATGCTGTTCAGAATTTTTACAAACCTAACCATTCAGCTTGTCTTGTTTGTGTTTTATTTGATTCTGCTTATGGCTCAGTCCCGGGAATATTTATAAAGGAATATATTGTCAAGGAAATAAAGTACATGAGAAAAGCAAAGAAGTCTATGCTTTTTTGGTAGACAAAGAAATTAGATTACAAAATGGTTACATTCTACAAGTGTGAAATTTTAGAAAATCCTACAGCTACACTAGATTTTAAAGATACACGTTCTAAAATGCGCTGACACATTGTAGCTTCGAATCGAATTCACTTATGCGCCGAGATTGCACAAATTACGTCATATGTCGGCTTAAAGTATTTCCTGTCGGCAGAGCCAAACTGATTTCGATAATTTCAAATGCTTTGGTTTCCTTTCACTCGCTCCTCGCGCAGACTTCACAGCGCTGGGTGTTTTTCACGAAAGAATGTCATTTTCTGTTAACGTTTTAAGATTTTCTTCTATGTAAGAATTCTCAGTCGGTGAACAATAATGGTAAATATGATATCTCCAGTGTACGAATGGGAAGTGTTCAGCCGCAACTGAAATACTTTACTCCAAAAATTGTTTGTGGTCCAACGTATTAATAAGCATTTGATACGATATCAACGATTTTTAATAGTATCTACTTGATAATGGATTATATTGAACAAAAATAAATACCAAAATTATGGAAGTATTTAAAACTTTAGACAGTAGTAAATAGAAAATAGTAAATAAAATACCCATAAATAAAATACCTATAAAAATAAAGAAATAAAAAAATAAAGAAATTAAAATTAAAATAATCATAAATAAAAATGGATTATATAAATGGTCTGTGATATCAGTTGCAACCCAAATAGATCCATTATAAATAGCGGTTTAATTATTTTCGTTATGAAAAACCTTTTAAAAGAAAATAATTCTAAAAAAATAAGATAATTAATATAAGCAAAGGTCTCCTGAAAATTATTTGTGTATCGCACAATAGTGCAGTCGATGAGTTGTCTTACAAAAGGTAACGTAAATTTATTTTTTATTTTTTATATTATAAGAAAAACCCTAAGTTTTCCATGTCGAAATACTTCTAAAACCGTTTAGATAGCCCAAAAAATCAAAATAATTTCGGGCATATTTTTTTTGCGTATAACGTTGTAATGCTCGATCTTAACGTAAAAGTAGTTATGTACCGTTCTCGACACATAAAATGGGTAACGGCCAAATTCAGAGGTGCCCGTCTTTCCGCGCATTCTGGCACACTGTACGGACGATAACGCCATCTGGTTCTTTCATAGTTAACTATTACAAAAGAACACTCGGAACCAACTGCCAACGACTGAGAAGCTGATAGGCTAGATTTCCCGCAATCATGATCTCTAGTTTGAACGTTCTCTATGATACGCGTGTTTATCCGAATGATTGAGAGTTTTAGCGTAGAAGGCACAGGGGGCGGGGATAGTCTTCATCGCGTCGTCATGCAAGCCATTCGATCGTCTACAAGAAATATATCAATAAAGATAATATCATACAATATGACATAAAAAGTTCAGCACATGCAGTAGAATTAGTGGATTTGAAAAGGAAATTTGGAAATATTTAATTCTGATTTACTTGCAAAAAAATCAATTGAATATCCCCTCTTAACGCAAAACAACTTACGTACGTGTATGAATATTACGGATCCGAGACGAAGAAATGAAGTGTGCGAAGGCGGCTGCAGAATCGGAAAAATAATTGGGAGTTGGAAGTTTTGGCGAAGTAATAGTGTTCAAATATCAGTGTTTACGAAATTTAAGGTTTTTGCAATAATTAAACTAGGTATTCAGTAATAATTTTGCATCGCTTGTCAAAATTGTTAGTTTGCAATATTCACCTCAAAGACAATTTGAGGACCCTTCCTCCGTATAGCGCAAATTTCGGAATTGTTTATAAAATTGTTAATTGTTGAAAAATTGTTAATTTGCAGTTTCGGTTCTGGAATATAAGAGACCCCTTCCCTCTTCAGAACTGCAAAATTTGGAAATTGTTCATAAATATACAAATTTTGCGAAATTATTTTATTGTATTTTCTAAACTGCCTTTGAAGGAGATGCAAAATTCTGCAATCCAATCGGCGCTACCGCCTTTCGTTTTCGAGATATGTAATTGTTTCTAAGAATTTAGCATGTCATGACAACTCCCATTTCTTTGGAAGTCAGTGGCAGTTCTCTCACAAATCTACCCTTCAAGCTGTTTCCCAAATGCAACGTGCATTGAGCGACACTCTTTTCTCATGCGACCCTGACACCAGAATGGTATTTGAAACTACCTTCAGAACGCAAGTCGATTGCTTTGCGGAATGGAAACATGGGTTGTTACAAATGTTCTCTAAATACGTAAATGCCAAGAAGGTCATCTTATGAGAAAACACAAATTCTCTGAGCATATGAATGAATCAGTCATTTCAACAGCGGAGCCACTACCTTATACTAGTAATAACATCAACAATTTCGTTAATTAATTGTGTTATTTAAATGCAGCCCGTGTTCAAACCCATGCAGAAAAGCAAACATTAATAGTATCATTTAAACTAAATATAACCATTGTTAGGATGATTACTTTCAGAATAATTGAACGACCAGAATCTTACGTTCTCTACCATTTGACTGAAACACCGGATAGAGGACGGCGGAGAATGTGATTAAAAGGAAATAAATATTCTATATATTGATGTCGTCATTTTGGGGAAAATGCATAACCTAACTCGTTGGGAGCCGAATTTGATTCTCATAACAAAATTGTGGCTGTCACTTCACGCATAAGATCTTTAAAATCTATTCAAAATCTGCTCCAATTTTTTTTATTGTTACCTAAATTTTAGTAAAATGCTTTTGCAATTATGATTTATGTTCGATAATTAGTAAATCCTCTCGAAATCGAAAATCTGATTTGATTTTTTGTTATCCTGACCTACACCACCAAAATTCAAACCATATTTTTTAATGAAATCTATTCTTCAACTTTAGAACTTTCTATTTTATAGTTTATAGTTTTTCAGAATATTTATATTTTTCCGTAATTTGAATATTTCGAGCAAAGCTATGTTTCATTCGAGTGTTACTATGTATTTGTAGTTCTTGTGTAATATTGTCTCCCCTCTAAATTGAAAAACTAGTGGTGGACATACTCTCTCGATTTCTTTATAACAATTACGTAATATAAAAATTCAAGTTAACCCCCAGCAAAAATTTCACAATTCCAACTGGATTGCATATATTGTCGCGGCCAATGACGTCTCATCTCTTAATTAAAAATCGCGGCATTGATCCAAAAACGTCGTTTTGGGAGTGTTTAGCACCCGCGAAATCACTCTCCGAACTGAGATTTGAATTTGAGAGCATAGGTTTCGAGATTTCATTACATAATCCAGCTGGTGATTTACTACAAGTAGTCTCACCAACTGTGGGCCACCCCTATAACTCCTAAACGACTTCCGATATCAAAATACAGTTTTCGCTCAACAATGTGGAGTCATGGAGCAAGTGAAATGGTGTACAGATATTGTTTGAAATACTTTTAGTTTTGGAGAAATTAAATCAACTTTGATTTTTTTTAAATCGAACCATATATTTTTCTTACTAGCATAGATAAATCATAAAAAGGGGAATGCAATGATGTAACATATGTTCATATTTTGATAGTATTTTGTGTAATAAATTATACTTTCTGGCAAGAGATTGTAAATGAAACCTGCACTTTTTGCTGTAGCTGCTTGTCGCTATTGTCACTTTTGGTAAAGGCCTTCGCGGCCTCTCCTCGAAAAGAGCCGGCGCCGGGAATGCAACCTTCCTGAATGGCAACAGTTGCAAGAATTGACACAGGAAATCTCGTGCATTTAATTTAAAATCACTTGTCAGAAAGTATAATTTTGTGTTCAAAATACTATTAAAACAATAACATGTTACGTCATTGCACTCGTCTACTTATGATCTACCTCTCGCTAGTGAGAAAAAATCATGGTTCCATTTAAAAAATGAAAGATGATTAATTTTCTCGAAAACTAAAAATTTTTCGGACAATATCCTTACGGTACATTACTTGCCTTATGATTCCGCATTGTTGGGCGAAAACTACATTTCTATATCGGGAACCGTTTAGAAGTTACGGGGGAGGCCCATAGTTGGTGGGACTGCCTGTATGCCAAACCTCGCAAGTGTTGGAGCGTTTTCGTTGTCACATAAAAAGAAACTAGTGTTGCAACAGAATGTCACAGAGTTTCTCGTACTAGATCTCTTCTGATTTCTTTAATCTAGACTAGTTTTTTGGTTTTACATCACCTACTTTCCAGCTGTCATCCATGGCTGACATTATTTTATTTAACATTTTCTCAATTTTTCAGGCCATTTAAAGTAGAAAAATGTGATATTAAGAATATTACATAAGTTAAACCTAATCCTATATCATAATTTTCGATTAAAAATTTTGATCCGTTTTTGAGAAAATTTTGAAAATGTTCGGAGGCTTCATGTAAAGTACCCCCAAAAATTAATGAATGCTTTTCAAAATCGCAGGGCAACGCAAGCCAAATGGACAGGGGTTTCTTCAATTTGGAAAAATCCTACGCATGGCTTAGGCGCTAGGGTTGTTCACATACACCGGACAGACGGACGTTTTGCCGTCAATTGGTTTTTCGGTATCAAGGACCCACAACACATGTATTCTGGATAAACTACGTGTTAGAGGATTTTTTCTTAATTTAGCTCAGGATTTATCCACTTTTTCGTGATCGTGGCCTAAAAATTACTTTTTTTCCAAAAAATCCGCCGTTTTCTCGTGCAGCATTACATAACTTTCCCTACACTACATATATAATTTGTATTTACGTACGTATACGTGAAAGTAAAAATAATAAAAAAGGAGAAAAGAAATAACAGTGATGAAAATGAAAAGGATTCACGACAAGGAAACCCAGCCACATACAAAGAGAAAAAACAAAAAACATCCTGGAAACCGTAGTTGGGAATATAAACTTTGTTGATGCATTCTTTATTGGAGAAAATAAAACAGGAAGAATAATGAGATAAAATGTCAATCACGGAGAACAAGAATAAATCAAAAGATAAAGACACTTATATAGAAATGTTCTCACAAGACAGGAAAGAGTGATCTATGCTGCACTCTGGCAAGTAGCATACTTAGTAATACTTCGAAACTATGTTTTTCATTCAGTGTTCCTTGATCCATTGAGCAAATGCCAAGTGACCCCTTGTTTTTCTTTTGGACAAAAAGTAGCTTCACTATGCACACATCTTTTTCAGCTCTCCTTGTCCTAGTTGTACGAGTAGAGCCGGGTTGTGTGGATTGTAATTTGATCAATACTTTAAAATCAAACCCGCAGTTCGTATACCGATAAAATGAAGTTTTCTATTATTTAGGAGCGAACATTTTCCAGCTTTCAATTGTTGATAATCACGCCTTGTTGGTCTCTTTATTCAACTATGCAGTGGGCTTCTGGAGCTCAAGAAAATTTCGCTGATTGTACTTCTCTCTTACGTCAGTTATTATTATGGCGAAAATAAATGAAAAATGTCAAGTGCAAAATCAAATCAAATATTTTAATATTCGCATTCGACAATAGTCGTCCTTTAAATGCTGCTCGCTTACCTGTGTGCTGGAGGGCGACATGACGCACCACGCCGAGGTCCCGTCTCCCGAGGCGTCCTCTGGGCAGCGGCAGTCGGCCTCCGACTCCAGCACAGCGCTGAGCCCAGACTTGGCGCAGGTCACGACTACCCGGCAGCACAGAGCGTCGTTCGCCGCGCCGGCACTGTACTGGCCCATTGTCACGTCTACCAGACGAAAGCCAGTCGACTTGAGAATGCCCACGATATCTTTGGCATCGGGAACTAGCTGCTTGCCCTAAACACACATTCTAAAAGTCCACGGTCGTTCATGCGGCCGCAGAAGGGTTACATAGCAATTTTGCAAAATTCATTACTCTTCGAATATTGAGAAGAGGAAGCCTAAAATATTTTAAAAATAAATGTATGAATAAGTGAATTACTATTTCTCTATTGGTAGAATATTAAAACAATTTTCATAGATTTGGCTCAACAACCGTCGGCTCGATAGTCATTTTTCTGTTTTTTTACAGACCCGTTTATCCACGGAGCGAATGCTGAAATAGTCATTTGTGATTGTAAGGAATATATTTCTCTTCCTCCAAAATGTCACTGGTAGTTTCCATTTTGTAGCAAACAAAAATAATGGATATAAAACGTGACTGACAATCCAATTTTAAATAGCTTTAAGTTGCCATTTAAAAACGCTACAAGATGTAATTTATTTTAAAGATTTTCATGAGAATGTAACATACTTTTCTTTTATCAGTCCAAGGAATTCTTTGGCATGGTTGGGGGAACTTTAATACCAGATACGCTACTACTTCAGGGCAAGTCTAGATACAATTAAAGTGAGTATTTACATACACATGAGCACATGTCTGACAGCTAAATACCAGCCTATAACCTGAATCCACAGAGTTAATAGAAAATAAAAAGTTTTGAAGTATTTGATTTTAAAATTTTTATCTGCTCCACGAAAAACTATACTGTGGTTAATAACTAATAAAATAACTATGGTCAAGTTTAAAGTAAAACTGAAAATCATTGCTTACCGATGCACATTCACTGGCTGTATCTTTAGATTCTCCGAGAAAGCCCAGAACCCAACTATACAGCTTCCTTTGCACATTTATAACTTGCGAATACTGCGAATCAGCCGCCATCTTGACCAATCCTTGCGTCCGTCAGACGAACGGCCCGAGCAACGCACTGCTGCACTTCCTTATAGACACTGAGCTCGCAAAGCAGAAACGGGTTCTCGACGTCAGAGGTAATCACGTGACTTGAGCCTCATAAATCTTGCACCAATATCACGTCGCTAATTAGCTATTTCGCTCAAAATTGTAAAAAGTATTACGAGAAATTTTTGCAATACGCAAATCATTGACGAAAATATATAAACTAAAAGTAGATCATTTGAATTTCTGTGTAATAATACTGTATCCCAAGAATGTAGAAAACAAATCTGATTCGTTCAGTGATAGTGAACGATTTCGGAAATAGATAGATGTATTTGATTTACTTAGGATTTAACACCTGGTGGTAGATTTCTAAGAGGTACATAAGCGTACAATACAATACAATGTACAAAATACACAATATAATACACAATAAAGTACATAAAACGCAAATTGTTTCATTAACTCGCAACTACAGAGTCAAATTGACTCCACCTTGGCAATTTTCTACGAATCGCGAGATTTCCGTGAATATGATTAAACTATATACAGTAGCGGTCTTAGGATATAGGTATCTTCAATATCTCCGACCTGATTGTTGTGATTTTGTAGAAAATTCCTTTCGTGTTTACTTATTGGGCATTTTGACTCCGTGTCTGCGTTTACGTTACTGATTTTGTAAGCATTAGCCCCCTGTTATTGAATGTTTTGAAGATACAGAAACAATTGATAAATTGATCTTGTAAGGGAAGAAATAAAAATATGTTTACTGAATATTCAGCTGCGGCAAGAAGTGCAAAAAGAAAAATAGCCATTTACAAGACGTTCGGCAAAGAGGGATTTGAATCTAATGACGGGAAGAAGAAAAACATTTCAATAGTACGCAAATACTGTTGTTATTGTCACAGAAACATAAAAAAAAGAACATCTCACTAGTCCCTGTAGTAATGCACCAGTATGTCCTAATTGCTCTTGTGTTATTTGTTTAATGTGTAAACATTCATTGTGAATGATGAGAAATATCAGAGAAAATAAAATTTTTATCGAATTTATCTTTGAATTTTCCGCCATTTTTTCCACATAATCATCGACATAAATTCGAAAAAGGTAATAAAAAATATTAGCTCGAGAGCGAAAAATAGCTAGTTTTCGCATGTTACCAACCTCGCTCTGTTGTTACTTTTATTCATCATTCAACTATTTATGGCTAAAGTGTCTGCAGCTCTAGAACTCTAGAAGAAGGTGTGTAGATTGTACTTCTCCCCTGTACGTCATTGTTTTTACTGTGTTTGACGAAAGCAAATAAAAGGAAATGAAATCAAGGAAATCTCGAACTCGAATGAACTTCGTCGCCAGGTAACCCAAAATGACACAAAAACTACTAATAATTTGTGAAAAATGAACATAAGATGATTTAAAAATCTAAATTTTAGGAATAGATAACACTGACAAATCTTCTTGCTTCAAAATTCAAGGTGTAGAACACGATCACAAAAAATGAATGGATGTATGCCATGTAATTAACCTTATTGCGAAGCAAAACATGTAAAGAAAAACTGTAGTTGTTTCTGAGAAATATTTGTTTACGAATTTGCGAATTTACGGTTTTTGTAATTGTCACGATTTCAGTTAAAATTACGAGAAAACTACTCATATTTTGAGGAAAAATTGTACATGGAATTATTTAAAGTTCTAATTTTGAAAAATAGATGACATTAAAGACTATGTGTCTTCAACAAATAATTAATTAATTAAATAAATTAATAAAAAATAGGAAGAGAATAGAAGAAATAAATAATAAGAAAGAAAGAAAGAAAGAAAGAAAGAAAATTAATGTTAAAATACTTTCGGTGAACACAAAAGGCGTCACACACTGGGAAAACCACCTTACTTTATTCAGTGCCCTATGACTAATGTCACCATTAACATGATGAAACCCGAAATAATCCGATCATCGTCATTGACACAGCTTTATCCACATCTGTGTAATGTACGAATTAATGGCTAATTTGAGAATTAGCTGTATTTCAGACTTCAAGGATACATATTCTTTATACATATTGAACATTTCGTAAAAAAAATCGATTTTTATGGTGCAGACTACAATGTTTGTTAAACTGCTAGAAACACATTTTAAGGCCTAACCCACAGCAATTAGTGTTCGAAAATTAGAAAATGCATCGAGCAAATTTAAACTATAATTATTTTGTATTTTACATATTTCCTGTTTTTCCTTACATATATTAGAAAAATAATTACACATAAATGTACAAATTTTGCTTGTTTATTACAACAAATTCCCTTCCCTATTATTCCCGATCTCAGATGAAGTTTTACATACCTTATTTATATTTGGAAGGAAACCTACTGTTTCTATTACACAAACTCATACACGTCAGAAGGGAGGGAATCAGAAAATGGTAAGAATTATAATTCATTCACATTTTAATTACTTGTGTTACATTTCAAAACGAGTGCTTACTCCTACAAGCCGTCTTAAAATGTTGACGAATCTGTTTATAAAAACTTATGATTGACAGAATGTTGCTCTTGTATAAATTATATTTGAATATATAAACGCACATGGGAAATTATGCGACAGACATGAAAATTGGATTACCGAGCTCAGCTTCAGGAGCATGGTAATGAATTAAATAAGAGTTCTTTTATCTCTTGCAACACAGTTTATGTTCATGGGCGGTTCAGTGGCAGAGGAATAAAGTGATCGCTGAGTCAGAATCATGAAATTTCCCACTTACATCAGAGATTGCGCTCAGTCTCACATGGCACAAAGTACACTGACTCATTGTGTAACCGCGAAACGCGATTACGATTAAACCTGTGATCTTCTAAGATCCAAAATACTCCTTCGATATTGCGGGTTGATGCGCTTGGCTGGTGGTAATTTTTGATTGCGTCTGCTACGTGCTGGTAATCGTGATGCAGGACTGTATGAACAGAAATATAGGACACACACACACGTGTGTGTCCTATAAGTGTGTATTACTGAAGTGAAATATAAGCAATTTAAAAAATATGTAAACAAGTTTTTGTCAAAAACAGTTACAATTCTTACTTTCCCTTATACGTACATATATATGGAGTATATAAGGAGTAATATACGTAGTATAGGAAACGTTATGCATTGCTGCAGAAAATCGATTTCGAGATTTTAACGGAAATACACGTTTTAGGGTCCCCTGATACCGAAAGAATGGATTTATTCAAAACCGTCCGTCCGACCGTCCGTGTGTCTCTCTGTCTGTCCGTCTGTCTGTCCTTCCGTCTGTGAACAACACTAGCGCTTAAACCATACGTGCGATTTCTTGCAAAATGGATATTCCCCGGTCAATTCACTTCCACTCGAGGCGCTGCAATTTTGCACAACTTTCTTCAAAATTTGGGGTTATTTACATGAAGCCTTCCGGACATTTTCAAATTTTCTCCAAAATTTTTTCTTTAAATTTCTCGTAAAAATAGAGTAAAATACACTTATTAAGGTGGCATAGAACGGATTTTCACGGTTAACTCTGAATTTTCGAAAATTGCAAAAGTTTTAAATTTTTTCGGCGTCTTCCTAGAACTACAAAATTGAAGATAGAGATTTTTCGTCCAAATAAAATTTGTTGTCAAAAGTGAGTTCTTTCATTAAAGTTCTTTCATTTTTTCGAAAATCATAGTAGTTTTTGTGCAATATTGCACGCAATATTTGCAATTTAAAAAAATTACAAAAACAAGATTTTCTCAAAAACGGCTCGAATTTTTTTCTTTAAACGTTTGGTAGGGATAGTGTTAAATGTTCTCTCTAAGATGAACATTAACGCCATATTCCTCTATTCTTTCGTATTTTCAAAAATTACACAAATGTAATTTTTTTAACTTGTCTCTCAAGTCGTTAATATTTACATTAGCAGCGATTGTTCACATTATTATATTAATGCGTGCATGTGCTTTAAATAATGTTAAATAACATTTCTCTAAAACTGAATAATTTTCTGTGAAAACTAGCTCAAAATCCGCATTTTCAGAAACGCTCGAACGCAACTTTCTCAAAAAGAGGCTCCAAATCTTTTCTTCAAACTTGTCGAACGGATAGTGCTAATTACAACCTTTAATATGACGTAAAGTTCAATTGAGGGTATTTTTTGGATTTTGCAAAAATTACACAAATGTAATTTTATTAAAGATCTCTCACAACGTTAATGATCACATTTCCAGCAATTTTTAAACACTAATGTATTTAAAAATTAAAATGCTTCAAATGACTTAAAATGAAGTTTTTCGATAAAAAGCTTTCTGTGAAATGAGCTTGAAATTTTGCATTGTTTAGTTCCGCTTAAGCACCATTTTCTTAAAAACGGCTCCTTTGTCAAAGAAAATTGCCATTTAGTTCGAGGTTTTAGTGTTCTTTAATACTCTAAAATTAATGTTTCGTCCTACCACTAGGACAGCAAAAAATTAAGAAAATGTCAAAAAAATGTAGTGTGGGCGACGATACATGGCAGATGGCAAGAGTATGTGGCAAGTATGAATATCTAGCCGAGACCCAAGGAAATAGAAAAACAAAGGGGAAAATCTATGCCATTCTGTAGCACCACTAGTTCTTTATTATTTTCTCGCAAGTACACATGGTGCATGACTTTCATTGACATTTAAAAAAAAATGTTTGAATTTATACTTTCTCGCCTTACTAGGTACTTATGCAGTAAAGAGAAAGTATTGTAATAACGCGCCAAAAATTGTCAATTTTGAGACAGAAAATCTCCTGTTGTAGAACCCTGATATCAGAAAAAGTTGATAAATCTTTTTGAAAGTTATCGAGTAAATCACTTTTTCAAACAAGTTGTGTAAACAGAATCCACGTTTTATAGGTCCTTGATACCGAAAATCGTGACGTCAAAACTGTCTGCCAGACCAACTGTCTGTGGTCAACGCTAGTGTCTAAACCGTTCAGGTGATTTTCTCCAAAACTGATATTCCCCGATTGATCTGGGGAAACTCGTTGCCTCGAGACTTTGAAGCGAGTATTTTGATTTCGGGAGAACTTCACGTGAACCCTTAACACAAGCACGTCAAACGGGGCCCACACGAGCTACTTGCTCGCCTGGGGAGCCCGGCGGCGCTCGAATGGGCACGGGCAACTTCTCCTGACTCCGAACTCATTTCCGATTAAAATACAGAAAGGGGTGTACATTCGAAAGATAGAGCCGCAAGAAGCGGTGAATAGTGGCTTCGTACGAAAATACGGTTGCCTAATTTTTTTTCTCATATAACAGAGAATTGTAATGTGTTTAGATTCTTTACTACCTATTGCTTTTTGATGTTTATTTTGTACTAAATTCTCCCTTATATAAACATCTTTGCTAAATGACAGGAATATGTTTGAATGCGAATTCTTTCCTTGTTTTCGTTTCGCGTTGTGTTATTAAATCATTCAGTTATTTATTGCATTTAGCAATTATGTGAAATAAATTAACACGTCTCTATAAGTTAACAATTCTCGTTTACGAACGGACAGCGTTTTTAACAGACAAGAATATTTGTCTGTTAAACGTCCTAACCTGAACGTAGAACGTTTTATATCACTCTTCAGTAAACAGAATTACAAAATCAAGATTATTTTTCTTCAATTTTTAAATTTTACTGTCAAGTGAGAATTTGAAATCAGACTGATATATTATTTCATTTTAATGGATAATTTCTTTGCCTTAAATAGAAAATGGGAATTAAAATAGCTAAATTTGTGACAATAAGTGTCAAGTAACATCTTCCAACGACTGTCATGGGCAAGGTATCCAGTGACGTAGGAATTTGTACAATCCTTACTTTTAAATCTCGCGCCAATTTCTCTAGACGCAGTACCCGCGACCTTGTTATCTTGCCCGCGACATTGACATGCCTCTTAACATACACAAAATTTTCTCAGAAGAGGGTACTTTTCGCATAATATTTATTAGCAGTAAAGGTAGCTTATAAATAAATCTCGAAAACGACTTCAATTTTGTTTTGAGTGTTTTTTTCCCGCTTAGAGCGAAGGACGCTTCAAAAATTGCGCAAGTCTTATTTTCATTGAACTCTGAATTTTCGAAAGTGGCAAATGTTTGAAATAACACGAAAAAAAGTATGCGCTGCTGTAGCTCCACTAGTTTTCATAATGAAACCTGCTTTCCAAAATTAAATTTTTGAATAATGTCATGTAAAATTTTTGGAACCAATGAAAAGTTTGTGTGGAATGGTAACAACTTTTAAAATTTACATATACAAGATTTTCTCACATATGGTAACATTTCCTTTTTTCCCTCGCTCTCGTCCAATATTCTTTAAAATCTCTGAAGTTTCGGAAAGGAAAAATATTGATCAGTATTTTAAAATTCAATTTAATTCCAGCTTGTGGACAGATTTTTACGTGTACAAGTAGTATCATTAATATTACGAAAACCTTACAAATAATGTGAGAAAATACGCGCTGTTGTAGCACCTCAATTTTTAGATTGTTAAACCTGTTCAGCAAGAGGAATTATAGTATTAACAGTACAAAGGGCACTTCACTTGGCAACAGTGTATTGTGATATACCAGAACGGGACATGGTTTATTCATAATATTAGTTGTATACGGGGCGACTAAATGGACTTGTAAAATGGCGATATCCGGCCCTAGTAACGCCAGCGCAGAGGGTTGCTATGGTGCAGGGCAGGTAAATAAACTAGCTGCAAGCCTCGTAGGTGCCGGAACGCTGGCTAGATCGATATAATAAAGAATATGTGATTGGTCGAAAAACGTATGACGGACGAAGGCACGGCTACATGGGGTTGTAAGAAATGAGCGGGTTGGCGGGGGGCAATTAGACTTTCTGGTGTTTACCGCCGTGTTTTGGAAAAATAGAACGTGAGACGCTACCGACCCATCAAGGGTTGCAAAATACAGAAAAACATTCATTCGGACTTGGAGCTTCGTTGAGTGCAGATCGTTACAGTCTGACTCAGAGTGGTGGAGTGTAGGTCGTGAACTCGGCTCTTGAGTTTCGTGGAGTGCAAATAGTGTGCGGACCTTGTAGTTGAAAGTGAGACTTATACATTTTCGTGCGAAAAGTAACAGTCGTCATCGGACTTAGAAATTATTTGCCGGAGTACATCCGCGGACTTGGGCAGTTTTGGGTGTTCACCGGACGATAGTTCGAACATTAGTATTTTATTAAACTCGTGTGAAAGATTATAAACCTAAAGCGTCGGAAAGAACTTAGCTAGATTTTATGCAGTGTGGACTGGATACTTCAGCAACCGCGCAAGATCAGAAGACAGAAGAGCGACTCGGATTCATCGGCCAAGTGAGAAGCGTCTTCGGAACGAGCGGGTCGGCAAGACGGTAACATATACTGCAGTATATTAAAATAATATCTTTTAAAAGGGGTCATGGCCATTAAGTAATCTGTTAAAATTAACATTGAATAAATTGTTAAATTTTGTTCTTTGGAAAAAGAAAAGAGTCTGTTCATTTGTCAATCATAAGCTTCTAATTAGTTGGAAGCAGAGAATTTCCATATTTCAGATTCCACGCCAGGCTGTACAGTCGGCAGATCAGGTAATCGGCTATCTTAGCGATAGCGAATACATGTAATCCGAATCCATCGGCCCAAAGCTAGCTGGATACCCATATAATTTTGACAGAATTAAATAGGGAAAAGTTAGTATTAGTTTATGTCACCTGTTCCTGGCGCCCACATCTTTCTATAAATTCGGAACAGGTCAAACTCACGACAACGTATTAAGAAGTGAAGGATGAAGGTATATTTCAGTATATAGGAAGATAAATTTATAATGTCAGTGGAGCTATCTAGGTAACGGTAATGGTGTACCTGTTGATGGCACCATTTTACCTAAAACAGTTTTAATCTCTATGAATATTCAATCGGTACCAAAAGAGTAAACCAGATGAAACAAATAAATAAAACTTTCTGAATGCATGTTGTCTTTGTCCTCAAAGTTGTCCTTCAAATCGGGCTCTTAACTAGTGGTGCAACAGAATGGCACCGAATTTCCCGTATTAATTTTCTATTTCCTTCCGTCTCGGCTAGCTATTCGGATTTGCTACATGCCCTTGCCAGCTGTCAGCTGTCGTTGCCCAAAGTACATTTTTTTGATATTTCTTAATTTTTTCGGTTTCCTAATAGTAGAACGGAAATATAATTTTAAGAGTATTAAAAAACAGCAAAACCTGGTCCTAAATGGGAATTTTGTTTCAAAAATTTGGAGCTGGCGAGATGGCGTTTAAGCGCTACTGTAAATTCTAAATTTGAAGCTCCTTTTCACAAAAAGCTTTGAGTTTTTGAAAAACTTCATTAGAAGCCATTAAACAATTTAACTCACAAATAGAACAGTGTTTACAAATTGCTGGAAATGTGCATATTAATACTGGGAGAGATCTTTCAAATAAATTACATTTGTGTAATTTTTGAAAAACAAATACCCCAAAATGAAATACGTCATATTAAAGAGTGCAATTGGCATTATACGTTCGAAAAGTTTGATGAAAAATTTTGGAGCCATTTATGAGAAAACGGCGTTTGAGCGTTTCTGCAAATGCGGAATATGGAACTAGTTTTCACAGAAAACGGTTGAGTTTCCGAGTAACGTAATATGGCATTATTTAAAGCACATGTACTCATAAATATAATAACGTAAACAAATCGCCGATAACGTAAATATTAACGACGTGACAGACAAGTAAAAAAAATATTTTTGTAATTTTTGAAAAAGGAAAAGAATGGAGTAATATGGCATTTATGTCATTTCGTAGAATACAGTACATGACCTCAATGAAAGCACTCACTATGGACACATTTTATCTGGAGGAAAAAATCTCTATCTTCAATTTTGTAGTTGTAGGAAGACGCCGAAAAAATTCAAAATTTTGCAATTTTCGAAAATTAAGAGTTAACCGAGAAAATCGTTTGGACTCGATAAGTACATTTGTTCATCATGAGGATAATATTTTGTTAGGTTCGTTGCTGTTTCCGGCCCATTTGCGATCCAAGTGACGTGCGGTGTCGCCGGGCGTTGTGTTTAATACCCAGAGCAGTGGCGGCGCGTGCTCATAATCACAGGGGTTCACAAGGAATAGAATCTTAAAACTCAGGTACGCCAAAAGTCTAAGATAATATAAGCAACAAGACAAACGTCATTTGGAAAACTCGTATGATATAGATTATGAAAGATATACTTATAATTAAAATAAATTATTTTTGGAAGACAAATAATAGCTTTGGTACATACCTTTCAGTAAAACACCTGTTAATAATGTAGATAAATCAACAGCAGTGTCCTTGTACTGGAAGTCCATTCTTCTTTCTTTCTTGTTCGCGAATATATCAAATACATTCTCAATGAAGTCTCTAATTTCATTTACTATGTCCTTTTCAATAGATAACAAGGTAAGAGCAGTCAGTCTTTTGCATTCATTGAACTTCGTGCACATGTGTATTCGATCACACGAGGTACTAAGATTCTCGAATTTTATATTAAAAGTGGAGTACTGTTATCGTTCTTGATAACTCAATTAGAATACGAAAACACACACACATCCGCGTAACCACAAAAACTTTCGTAACTCACATTCCGGTATAGTACGAATTCACACACATTCAGTCGACCAGCACCGGCCCTGCACTGCCTACCCATCAGCAGAAGAGATTGTTAAACATTTGTCACAGCTAACAGAATAGGAAACCTTTGAATATAACAATGAAGTAAAGAATTAGAAACTTTCAAAGATAAAGATATTTGTGCAATACATTGAACTCGCATTTCTTTTATTATTTATATCTATTTCATATCTTTTTTTGAAGAGGATACAACACAAATACTGTTTTATAAAACACAGAATATGGTATTTAGTTGGCACGAGTTTTAGATCGGCGAAGAAAGTTTGGGAGCCATAGTTCTCTGCCTCTGTTGGTCTTTCTTGGTGAAGAAGCATTTGTGGCGGTCGTAGAGTTTCAGCACCTTTCGGTGGTCTTCGGATCATGAGCTGGCGCGGGGACCAGTGTTAGCACATTTTGCTCGGCGCGGACACGTTCCTGCGACTTCCGCCCACCTGGGCACTCTTTGGAGTGCTTCCCGCTAAATTATGGGAGTTCCATGCTAGACCAGGGTGTCATGGGGGCGCCAATTCCAAAATTCGCGCGTCCCACTTAAAAAAAAATCCATCATCAATCAATCAATGAAATGGAATGAAGACATTAATTAAATCATTGTTTCCCCGCACCTTGATGCATGTGACAGTTCTTCCGCCGCCCTGCCAGGTTGCAATCAGCTACCCTCGCCGCCGACACCGGTGACGTCACTACATCACCACCGTCACCGCCGCCACCAACACCATCGCGCCGTCGCGCCCGTATCTCTCCCCCCGCCTACGTCCGCCCCCCGCCGCCAGCTAGCCGGCTGCCCGCCCCTCTGCGCCCTGCCCGGGGTCGGAACCCGGGGCACCGCCAGAGCATGTGCGGGCAGCGGGCGACACAGCTGGTGGAGTGTGGGCCAAGCGGATGGAGCTATGGTGGACCGGGAGCATGAAGCATCCACGGCGGTGAAGGGCATTTTTCACGATTTCTGCATTTGAGACCCTCTACTGGACAGCGGTGTGATTTGTAGGAGCGGTGGTGCTGTGACAGTGGTGTGGTTCGACAACCCGGCCATGTGTGCCTCGTAACCTTTCAATGTTACATTCATTTGGTTTTTGCTTGCTGTGTTAGTCAGGTAGCATCGCTTGGTCAGTGTGTGCCTTTAATTTTGTGTTTCGCAACACTGCAAGAGTTTTGTGAAATTGTTAAAGTTTTGTGAAATTATTATTATTAAAGTTTTTTTTTCTATTCTTTGACATTTTATGGTGCCTTGAAACCCGGGAACAAATACTTCGTTCGTTCGTTGGTAACACTGACTACGCGAGGTTTTAGTTCACGCCACGCCGCGAATTCGTGATGCGCACACGTAACGCGTGCCTTTGTGAATAAAAAAAACAAAATTACAGTAGAATCATTAGCAGTGCTGTTGTAACATTTACTTGTGTTATGTGCGCTTTGCTTTTGCGGTTTGTATGGTGCAAATTAAAAGCATGTTCTTGGTTACGCCTTTCCAATTCCTGGAAATCTTATGCAGCTTTCCTAACCTCATATTTCACGTTCCTGATCTTAGGTTCTCAAGTTTGTAGGGTTAAATGCATTTTGACGATAGTTACATAGCTCATTTTGCTTATGAAAGTGGTGTTGACTTCCAATTAACAAATACATGTCGGTCCTTAAATTTTTAGATGTTTTTTCGCGTATGAAACTTCATACCCTTCAAATGCTATCGTGAATTATTTCAGTTCTTTTCATTAGTAAGCAAGCTTATTTAACCATGTCTCAGTCAAAGGTACGGGCTAAGGAGCCAGGTGCAGTTGAATTAAGATTATCACAAAGGTGGAGTCTCGCTATTTGGGAAATTTCACGAATTGAAAGTAATTTGAAAGCTTTGCAACCAGCAACGGTAGCAAGTCTCGCGTGCTTGCGAGATAGGTTATGCGAGGTTTGGAAGGATATCGAAGCTCTTAAAATGGATGCGATCAGCTCCACAGAGTTCTTTAGCACGATTCATGAACAAAATTTTTCGCAATGTGAAAATGCTTACTTGGCTGTAAAACAGCTATTGAATGAAAAATACGAGCCCTTTGAAAAGCCTCTTACTGTTGCCTCGGCGTGTCATCATGCCTCGCTACCGAGCATTAAAATTCCAAAATTTGATGGAAGGTATAGAAATTGGCAACGTTTTCGTGATTTGTTTACTCAATTAGTCATTAATCAGGTACAGATACCGGACTCGCAGAAGTTGGTGCATTTAATGAGTAGTCTCGAGGCCGAACCTCTGAAGTTGATTTCTGTGCTCACAGTATCAGACAGATCCTTTCAACAGGCCTGGGCTTTATTAAGAGATCGTTATGATGATAAATCAAAAATTTTAGAAGAGCACATACATGCTCTCTTCTCCTTTCCTTCCCTCAAAATTGGTAATGCCTCCTCCTTAAGAGAATTGCACAATGTAGTAACTTCTCACTGGCTATCTAAGTCAGCAGTTCCCACTACAGTCCCTATGGCTGAAATAATAGTACAATTTTTAGTGCTCAGTAAATTGGATAACAAAACAAGGGAAGCATTTTTCCTTGCTAAAGCAAAAAATGATATTGTTCCATTGCAAAATGTTTTAGATTTTCTTTCACTCCGGGCAAGAGCCCTAGACATTGCCCCTCTTGCTAATCCTGATGTGAATTCTGTTTCAGTTAGTAAATCTAAGCGCCCTACACAATCTTCACCTGCCAAACAGGTGTTTCAGCTGGAAGAGGGGTCATCAGCTCAAGCCTGCATTGCCTGCAGTTCTGGAGAGCACCCACTTTTCGCCTGCCCTCGTTTTCGTACCCTGGCTGTCCAGCAGAGATGGGATTTTGTCTCTTCTCATCAACTCTGCTACAACTGTCTTCGAAGGAAGGGTCCTTCTCATCATTGCTCACAGCGAAGTTGTAAAACTTGTGGTAAGAACCACCACTCAATGCTTCATAAATTTTCTACACAAAATGTCCATAATTTGGCATCACCTCATTGTTCTAGTGCTCCCAACACCTCTGCTGGACTAGCATCTGCCACCCAGATTACTGCAAAACAATCACACGATAGTAAGGTTTCCACGTTATCACACTTGGTTCTTAGCCAGACATTTAATATTGGTTCTCTCCTTCCCACAGCCATTGTTAATGCAACAAATGAATTGGGCCAAACCCTGCCAGCCAGGGCATTACTTGATTCTGGTAGTGAAGTCTCCTTGATAACTGAATCATTGGTACAGGCTCTCCGTCTCAAAAGAATTAGGCACAATGCTACTATTCATTCTGTTAATGCTCTTACTTCTGGTTCAAATGCTAGAGTTCATGTGTTAATCTCCTCGCGGTGTTGTAGGTGGAAAAGGGCAATAGAATGTTTAGTGGTCCCTGCTATTTCCAAAGCCACCCCCCGGAGGAACATTAATTTAGCTGCCCTGAAGCTGCCTGCTGACCTAAAATTGGCTGATGAACAATTCTTTATTCCTAAAAAATTAGATATTTTATTAAGCTCTTCTTTATTTTTTCAGGTGCTTAACACTAAGAAGAGCAGCCATTGTTCAAAGCTTTTTATTCTTGATACTAAGTTTGGTAATGTCATTGCGGGGGATCGATTGCCCACACTGTTGCCAAGTGCGGCACCCCCAGATCAGTGCTTTTTCTTAACTGCACACTCTCCTTCCTTAGTCAATGATTATGAGAATATTTGGAATTCTGAGAGGATTTCCTCTTCTCGTGATGAAAACTTCTCACACTTGGAGCATCCTTGTGAAAAAAAATTTAATGAGGACACCTTTAGGTTGGAGAATGGGCAATTTTGTGTATCTTTGCCTTTTAAACGTCCTCCACAATTATTGGGGAATTCACATTTTGTGGCCAAACAGTTTTTGCTTGCTTTAGAAAACAGATTTTCTAAAGATAGAGAATTAAGGCATAATTATGTCAAGTTCATGAGAGAATACATTGAATTGGGGCATGCAGTTGAATGTGTCAGTAAGATAGCACCTCCTTTCTATTTTATACCTCATTTTTGTGTGTTGAATCCACAATCCCATACTACACCACTGCGCGTAGTCTTCAATTGTAGTGCCAAATCTTCTTCTGGGTTAAGTTTAAACGACCTACTCTACGCTGGCCCTAACGTGCAATCAGAGCTCATTGACATCATGCTTAGATTTCGATTGTTTAATGTTTGTTTCACAGCAGACATTGAGAAAATGTATAGAATGGTTCGGGTGCATGATGCTGATACTAAATTTCAGAGAATTTTGTGGCGAGAGAACCCTCACGACCCCATTAAAATTTTTACTTTGCAAACCGTTACTTATGGTATGGCCCCCTCCGCATTTCTGAGTACAAGGTGTCTCAACAAGTTGGCTGAGGAAATAAATGAAAATGATCCTGAGGTGGCTTCAGCCATCAAGCAGGGATTTTATGTAGATGACTTACTGTTTGGGAGTGACTGTGCTGAGAAGGCAGCATCGTTATTTCAAAGGATTGTAAAAGTGCTAAAGGGAGCTCATTTTAATTTGAGAAAGGTTAATAGCAATTCTTCATCGTTTCTGGCCACTCTCAACACCACTCACTCACAATACACTTCCACGCCTCTGGCCTCAGACAACACACATAGAATATTGGGTTTGACTTGGAACACTGATAAAGACACACTTTGCATTACATACAGCAAACACTCCGATCCAAACACTTTCAACCTCCCGTATATCACAAAAAGGGTTGTGTTGCACTTAATAGCCTCTATTTATGACCCATTAGGTTTTGTGAATCCTTTCTTGGTAAAGTTGAAGCTTTTTCTGCAAAAATTGTGGTCTTTACAGTTGGATTGGGATACTCCTCTTGATTCTGATCTTACTTGTTGTTGGCAGTCCTTGGTTAATGAGATTGTTTTACTGCCATCAATTATATTCCCACGCAAGGTGTTACCCCAGGGTCACCTTCCCTCTTGTCTAGTAGGATTATGTGATGCCTCTCATAAGGCGTACGGAGCTGCATTATACTTAGTTAATCATGATTCTGCATCCGTTGCGCATAGCCACTTGTTGTGCTCTAAATCAAGACTTGCTCCCCTGGCAGGGTCGACTATTCCTCGCTTGGAGTTGTGTAGTGCATTGTTATTGGTAGAATTGACCAAGAAGGTAATAAGAGCATTGAGAATTGTGTGTTCTATTAATCAAGTGTATCTTTTTTCAGATAGTTCTATTGTTTTGCACTGGTTGGTGAAAAGCAATCATAAATTGGATGCTTTCACTGCGCATAGAGTTTCAAAGATAGTGGCATCCTATCCACTATCTTGTTGGCGCCATGTAAGCTCGAGACAGAATCCCGCTGATCTGCTAACCCGTGGTGTCTCCCCCCAGGCACTGCAACACAGTACCCTCTGGTTTGTAGGACCGCCGTGGCTGAAGCAGCCAGTGTCAATGTGGGCCAAGCCGTTTGTCGATGCTGAGGTAGCGGATAATGGTAAGGTAGATGCTCTCTGTTGTATGTTCACTGCATACCAAACAAGTATGCCCTCGTCAGATGTAGGTGAAAACCAAAATTCATTTGTTCAAGTGCTGCTTAGCAGATATTCAAAATATCACAAATTGATAAGGGTGTTGGCGCTATGCTTAAGATTCATTAACAATATACGGGCTGCAATTGTTGCTCGCATTGACCCTGCTTCGGCTCAGATGCGGAGAAGGGGTTGGTTGGCACCGCTTGAATTGAGAGAAGCCACAGTGGTTATTATAAGGCTCATTCAACTAGACATGTACCCCCTTGAATATAAGGCACTTTCAAAAGATAAGGGATTACCTCCCAAGTCATCGCTCCTTAGCTTGAATCCTTATCTAGGCCCTGATGGGCTTTTACGGGTGGGTGGCCGTTTAATGAATTCTCAGGTGGAGAGGTTAAACAAGCATCCTATTATACTTCCGCCTAACCACAAATTTACCGTCCTGTTCTTAGAAATGATACACCTCGCATTTCTACATGCGGGCTTAGCATTGATGATGGGATGTGTGCGCCAGCAGTATTGGATTCCCTCCCTAAGACGGGTAGCAAAGAAAGTAATCAATGCTTGTCTGACTTGCAAGCGTTGGTGCGCAATTCCTCTTGGCCAGATTATGGGTTCATTGCCCCCTAGCCGCGTAAATCCTTCTCGGCCATGGGCTCACACATCCTTAGATTATTGTGGCCCAATTTTGACAAGGCCGTCTCTCACGAGATCAAAAATGTCTCAGAAGACTTGGATTGCTGTATTTATATGCCATTCCACGAAAGCTTCGCATTTAGAAATCGTCGAAAATCTATCCTCCTCTCAATTCATTGCGGCCTTTGAACGTTTTGGTTCGAGAAGAGGTTATCCTGTGCACATGTACAGTGATAACGCTAGTACATTCAAAAGTGCTAGTCGTATCCTAGCCGAGGCTAATCGCTTTGTTCTTTCCGCTCGGGATTTAGAGGTTATCACCAATTTTTTATCAGTGCAGAGCACCTCCTGGCACTTTTGTCCCACCTACTCTCCTCACCGAAACTCGTTAGCTGAGGCTTGTGTTAAGAGTCTTAAATTCCATTTGCGTCGCGCTTTAGGGCAACAAGTTGTGCCCTTGCTTACATTGTACACCCTCTTAGCCAAAATAGAAGCTTGTTTAAACTCAAGACCGCTTGAAGTCACGTCTACAGATACGGATGTGAATTTGATTTTAACCCCGAATCACTTAGTCTACGGGTACGCGCTTAATACTCTTCCTATAGATACTGACTCGCCTCTTGTGCAGATTACTCCTGCACAACAGTTCCGCCATTAAATAACAAATTAGCAATAATTTGGAAATATTGGTCGCGAAATTACCTCCACACCTTGCAACAAAGGGCGAAGTGGAAAAGGGAGTCACCACCACTAGCTGTAAATGATTTAGTACTTTTAATTGAGGAATCTCCGCCCTCTCACTGGAAATTGGGTGTAGTGGAGAAATTGTTCCCTGATCAAGCGGGAGTCGTGCGTACTGTTGAAGTACGAACTAGCCAGGGCAAGTTATTGCGACCAGTACAAAAGTTATGTGCACTGGCTAGATCCTCCCACGAGTAAGCCCCAATCCATGATATTTATCTCTACTTTTCCCCCTCTGTCGACCAGAGATGCTCAGCTGATTTTTCTTTCGCTTCGCCGCCTGGTGAACAGGCGTACCACTATCATTTTATAGGTCATACTGCGTGGGCCTGCCACTTGGTTTTTTTGGTGTTCTTTGACATTTTATGCGTTTTGTTAATTCCTTGTTGTACTAATTGGTATAATTTTTTGATTAAGCACTGCTACAAATTCTATGTGATTTTGTTACTTCTTGGTTAGGGTAATTGTTACGAGGTACTCAGTAATGGTTCGAGGTGATTACAATATGTACGCTAGGCAAACGCCTATGCTTTCGTTTGTTGTATGCCCTCCTCACGTGTTTATAGTAGGAATGGAGTCTCTCAAGATAGTGCAGAACTGTGGTGGACTTCTCAGTGCTTGTTGCTGAAAGAAGTGAGTGGGAGACGGACGGTGCCGAACTCGAGCATCGCCATGCGCCCGGCCCCAATAAATGTTGGCACATTTTGCTCGGCGCGGACAAGTTCCTGCGACTTCCGCCCACCTGGGCACTCTTTGGAGTGCTTCCCGCTAAATTATGGGAGTTCCATGCTAGACCAGGGTGTCATGGGGGCGCCAATTCCAAAATTCGCGCGTCCCACTTAAAAAAAATCCATCATCAATCAATCAATGAAATGGAATGAAGACATTAATTAAATCATTGTTTCCCCGCACCTTGATGCATGTGACAGTTCTTCCGCCGCCCTGCCAGGTTGCAATCAGCTACCCTCGCCGCCGACACCGGTGACGTCACTACATCACCACCGTCACCGCCGCCACCAACACCATCGCGCCGTCGCGCCCGTATCTCTCCCCCCGCCTACGTCCGCCCCCCGCCGCCAGCTAGCCGGCTGCCCGCCCCTCTGCGCCCTGCCCGGGGTCGGAACCCGGGGCACCGCCAGAGCATGTGCGGGCAGCGGGCGACACAGCTGGTGGAGTGTGGGCCAAGCGGATGGAGCTATGGTGGACCGGGAGCATGAAGCATCCACGGCGGTTGAAGGGCATTTTTCACGATTTCTGCATTTGAGACCCTCTACTGGACAGCGTGTGATTTGTAGGAGCGGTAGTGCTGTGACAGTGGTGTGGTTCGACAACCCGGCCATGTGTGCCTCGTAACCTTTCAATGTTACATTCATTTGGTTTTTTGCTTGCTGTGTTAGTCAGGTAGCATCGCTTGGTCAGTGTGTGCCTTTAATTTTGTGTTTCGCAACACTGCAAGAGTTTTGTGAAATTGTTAAAGTTTTGTGAAATTATTATTATTAAAGTTTTTTTTGTATTCTTTGACACCAGCGCACGAGCCATGTATTCGCCGCATATCCCCCTCTTGCCTCCCGCCACTCCTGGCCCACATTTCACGGTGTTTGGGGGTTCTCCAACACGCGATCCAATCACATGTGAAACTAGTGGGTAACAAGAACTTTTATTTATTACATAAACAATCGCCATACAAAATTGGTTGCTTTCGGTGCTCACAGGAGCATTTACTCTGTTCTTTCCCCGTATTTAATTACATCCCTTCAACAATTTCACCGTTACCCTGGGGCTTCACTCCTTTATAATAATTTCAATACTTGGGGGGGCTCAACTCAAGATCACTGGTCTCTACTAGCTAATTACTTTCCCTCCCAATCTTCCGGCCGCTTCTACTCACGAGACTCCGGTTTGAATCACGCCGTCTCATGTTCGCCCGTCCGCCGTCGGGTCGACGCCTCACGCCGCAGGAAGCCAGCGCGAAGAGGGGAGCCCCGCAGTGCCGCTCCTGCCACTTGTTCTATGCGTTGTTCTCTGTCGTGTCTTGTCGCGCCACCTCGCCCTTCGGGTAAGTCCGCTTCCTTCGGCTGCGCTCGGAAGTGCGGCCGACCTTTGCCGCCGTCGTCGCTTCCCGCCCCACTCGTGGTCGCAGTGGTCTACTTCAAAACGTAACTAGAACGCTTCGACTGCATCGGTAAGTCGTCCTCCCCAAATACTGTTTTATCGTTCTCTTACATCACAGTTTCTAGCTTTGATTGTAATTGTCATCGACTGTTCACCTTAATGGCACTTAATGATGTCGAATACTTGTATACAATGTTCCCTTCCTCTACACCGCTGTGCCCACTCCACGTGTTGACCATCCACCGCTTGTGATACTTCACTACTCTCTTGTACCCGTTTTGTCTCGTCTCACTTCTCAACTAACACTTCCCCTTTTGTCACACACTTTCTTTGTCACAATGCCTTTCCAGTTCTATTCTCTCCGCCACTGTTCACTCTTCCTTCCGCACGACACTTAAACGTCCGTTCTCTACCTTCGCCATTGCTCTACTACTCGTCCCGTGCTCATGATTCGTGGCCTCCGGTTCTTCGCGCTGAACCGGCTCTGGCCCCCCCGACTCCGCCGGCGGGCCGGCCTCTGACGCGCAGTTCAAACGTACGATATGCATCGGAAAGCATTGTTATCGTATCAGTGATAACAATTCGTTTCAATATATATATATATATATATATATATATATATAATTTTGCCATTGAGCATTTATAGATAGATAGATAGATAGGGTTTATTCTACAATTGGGCTGATGTTGCCCGGTGGCAGAATACAGAAACACAAAAGTACATTAAAATTACAAAACACAATTAACTATAAAAACAATATATAAAAAATCAATATAAAAAACAAACGAATTATCTTCTTCATTACCTAGAATATGCAACTGCATTTACATGCCTATACATATACAACAAGTGAAACTACATATATACTAACATTTAAGTAAATAAACTTACTTACATATCACACCAACATTCATACATACAAACATACACGCTTACATACATATCATACAAAGACAAAGGAACACTCGCATACACACCATCCTACAAGTATTCACTCACAATCATATTCAGACAAATATGGATAATCACTTTTACCTACAACATAATAATATACAATACTTATAATAATTTTTACATTTCTAACACGTAAAAACACTCGTTAACATCACTTCACTGCACTTCACGTCACTGCACCTCATAAAACTTTACCTAAATACTAATAGCTCAATACTTTTTAGTTTACTACCCATAATCGCACCTTTCACTTCACTTCACTTCACTTCACTGCACGTTTTCACCCTATTGATTAATTTCCTATACTTTTTTTCTAAAACCACGCGCTGAGCAAGGAAAGGGCTCAAAAACTGTCGCAGGCAAATCGTTCCAATCTACGATTGTTCTGTTTACAAAGGAGAATTTGCCTACGTCCGTTCTTTGAATTCTAGTTCTAATTTTATATTTATGATCAAATCTATTAAAATAATCTGGTTTATCTAGCCTTCCCCGTATTTCCTGCCATGCAGAGGCCACCAGTGTAAGATTTATACATTACGCAAAGTCGAGCCCTTTTTCTCCGATGTTCTAACGATTCCCAACGTGCAGGTATGTTCCTCCGAAAAGTGTATTTTGCCGCTCTGTTTTGTATCCTCTCTAAGCTCTTCTTAAGTCCTATTCTGTACGGATCCCAACAACTAGCTCCATATTCCATTACTGGCCTAACAAGCGAGGTATACGCGATTTCTTTTGCTTTCGTATTGCATTTTTTAAGATTTCTCATGACGAAATGCAAAGACCTCCAAGCTTTACCCACTACGTAGTTAGTTTGTTTCTCCCATCCCAACTTACTATCCAAGAGGATGCCAAGGTATTTACAGTTTGAGACTCGCGGAACTACGTCATTACCTAGCTGATAAGGCAATGTATGAAAGTCTCTGGCCCTACAAAATGTGATCGCTTTACTTTTATTTCCATTTACAGTCATTTTATTAGCTCTTGCCCAATCATTAATCTTATTTAAATCTTCCTGTAGTTGAATCATATCGTGCTGTTCTGTAATTTCCCTATATAATATACAGTCGTCGGCAAAGAGTCGAATTTTTTGACGTTATATTTTGCGATATATCATTTACAAAGATAAGAAATAACAGTGGGCCAATGACACTGCCCTGAGGGACTCCGGAAGTAATGTTACCCTTTTCAGATAAATGCTGTCCAATTCGAACCTTTTGATTTCTATCGCGAAGAAATTCACTTATCCATGCTATTACCCGCCTGTCAATTTTAGCATCAATAAGTTTCAATATCAGAATGTCATGCGGTACTACATCAAACGCTTTGGCAAAATCAATAACTATTGCATCCACTCTTCCCCCTAAATCAATTACATCAGACAAGTCTTGAGTAAGGGAAATAATTTGACTTTCACAAGAAAAGCCATTTCTAAAGCCATGCTGCCTGCGAAAAAACCATTCTGTCTGATCCAAATGATTTCTAATCGAATTAGATAATAATTTTTCAAACAATTTACAGACTACTGACGTAAGACTAACTGGCCTATAATTTTGCACTTCACATTTTTGTCCACTTTTAAAAATTGGCACTATTAAAGCAGATTTCCAATCATCCGGTACACTTTCATTGTTGATTGATACATTGAAAACTCTGACCAAATATGGTATTATTGTCTCCCCTGCTATCTTTAGCATATCGGATGTAATACCATCCGGACCGCAAGACTTACAGTTTTTCATTTTCTTCAATTGTGAACGTATTTCCTTTGATCAATTTTGAATACATGATCCACGTTGTTGTGCCCTATATTAATTTGGTTAGCTTTTTGTTTGTATACGGAACAGAAATAATTATTAAATACATTGGCTTTCTCTTCATCATCTACGATATCTACGTTATTCCATCTTACAGGAGGTGTCTCCTCCTGTTTACCTCGACGGTGACGTACATAGTTAAAGAACTTTGCCCAAGCGTTTTCATTATCATCTAAAATTAACTTAAGATATGATTCTTGCGCAGTTTTCTTTTTATTTTCTACTTCTTTCCTAATTTGTCGGAATTTCTGTAAATGTGCCTCGCTGCGATGCCTATTGTTATACGCTTTTCTCATTTTTCTCTTCAATTTGCGAATTTCCGTGTTATAATACTCTGGGTCTGAATTCTTTTTTAAGTACTTAAAGGGAACGAAACATTGCCGAGCTTCCTCAATAATTTCTTTGAATTTTTTCCATATGTCTTCCAATCCTCCGCCTAACTTTTCGAAAACCGCGTAGTTCAGTTTTAAGAAATGTTGCAGTCCATTTATGTCAGCTTTACGATATTGCCAAATTCTATTACCGATTTTATCATTTACCCTTGAAATTGTAGCATTTATTTCAAGAACTACGGCATTGTGGTCACTTATTCCCTGAATAACATCGCAATAGTATAACATGTCTATCGGTCTAATGAGAAAAATATCTAACATAGAATTTTGACGCGTTGGCTTGTCAACAACTTGCGTCATTCCTGCATCCCAAACTAGTTTATTTATTATTAACTGTATTTTTCTATCGCATACTTCGCCTTGCCAATTAATATCGCTTAGATTTAAGTCACCCCCAATAATAATCGGATTACTGGTTCCATTCAAAGTTTCCGCCAATTCGAGAATATTATCAAGAATGGAATAATTACCGTTTGGTGGCCTATAACATGCAATAAGATCTATTGTCTGCGAGTTGTCTACGTTTATATCTACTCCTATCATTTCATAGTCAATGCTTTTCCATTTCAAGTTCGCGTTTATATGTGATTTAACTAAAATAAAGACCCCCCCCGCCTCTAGTTTCCCTGTCCCGGCGAAATATTTTATAGTCGTTTCGACAAATTTCTGAATCTAATATTTCTTCAGTAAGCCATGACTCCGTACCGATCACTACGTCAGCATCACATGCCTCAATTAAGTTCCAAAGTTGAATTTCCTTATTAACAACACTTCGGCAATTTACCTGCAACAGCTTCAGAGCTCCCTTACTCACCCTTAATGAATTGCTCTATTCATGATCTTTAAAAGGGCAAGTATTAATTGGCAGATGCACATGTAAGCAAAAGCGCCGAGGTCACGCAGAGCGCCGAGCAAAGGCACAGACCGGATGGTGTGGGCCTTATCAGAGATACCCTGCGCGCGTCCGCACGTGGGCCAGAAAGACGCTCCACCGGAAGCTTCTGAGACAGCGTGGGCTATTCAACCTATTCTCACTAAATAAATTCATTATATCCCCACTCCCATGAGTTGCCAGCACGTGCGTCTGACCAAGCATGCCACGCCCTGCCCGAGAGCTGATATAAGCGCCCTGGCTGTTTTCGCAGCAGACACTTGCAGTCATGTAGCGAAGGCTATCTGGTTGTTGGTTTCTCACATTAACCACTTTCATTTACTGTATATTTCCGTTGTCGGATATAGCGGAGATGCACCTCTTCCCCTTCAAACTCCTTGCCCCGCGCCGAGTGTGACATCTTCCACCGGACGGGGCAGAAGTCGTTACAACCGCCAGCGGAAGCGTGGCATTTGGACTTCCGAGCTGGTCGTGGCAGGCAGAGACACGTTGTTGTGTGAGAGCATGGCGGCGTGGCCAGAGTATATTCATGCTGCCTCTTATCCCTAGCCATCCGGGATATTTTAGTATGTGCGACAGTGACCATTTGTTTATCAATGTGTCGTGGGTTTTAAGTGCAGTTTCAGTATTTCGTTTGCTCGTTCTCTTCTAATTGAAGACGCAAGAAGCGTGCAAAGGTTTTCGCACGTGTAAGCCACATGGCCGAGAGGCATGTTTCCTCTTGTCGCCTGCAAATTGCTTTATGTCCAGGCTCACAACCGTGTGTACCTGCAATTTGGATGATTCCCCTCTGTGTGGCATATTCTGGTCGAGGGCTAACCGACGACAGAAGACGGCTGCGTGGTTTAGAACTTGCACGTATACTACTGGCAACCTCCTGGAGCTACACACACTCCATAAAAGTTGTAACGTAACCCAATTGTTTGTAATAACTTATAATACATTACATGGCACCTACGCTGTTTACACAGCACGTTTATTTCATTGAACTAATATTGGTGTTAATAACTTGAATACCTTACATGCTATCAATGCTGCATACACAGCATGTTTATTTCACTGAACTAGTTGTTCGTATCAATAACCTTAATACCTCATATGGTATCTATGCTGCTTACAGAGCATGTTCGTTTCATTGAACTAATTATTTCTATTAATAACCTCAATTCCTCATATCATGTGAATGCTGGTCATACAGGAAATTAGTTTTGTAATTAAATTATTCACTATAATTAAATTAGATGAAAATATCTGAATTGTTTTATTGCACTCTGAGCAACCGAGGAGTGTGAGGTCAGCTGCCCCACCCAGTTTCTCCCTACAGTCCACTTGCTGGAGCAGCAAATTCTCACATCCGTCTTATTTAATATTTTGTCTTCTAAATAGATAGAGTTGCTCATTCACCTCGTCATTACCAGTTACGTGTCCTGCCCACCTCAGAGAAGTCGAAAACTTAGCTTTTCGAGGATCCATTCAATTAATTGTGACTGTGCCCTGCCGCTCAAAGATAAGTGGCCGGCGGGGCGCGCGTTACACATTGAAGGCAATGTAAACGCCCGACGGGCCGTCTGACAGGCTGAACCGGTGGCGTCTCGGCACCGAGAGCGCAGGAGATAAAGCGTGACCTCGGCTCCATTGTGTTCTCGGCTGTGCGATACGCCAATATTCGTGCTTATTGGGGGAGTGGCACACGCTGAGATGAGTTCTTGCGATACATTTCAAAAACGAGAAAACTAAGGCCTTACCTTAGTTGTTTATATTTTATTAGTTATGTTATAACCATTGGTAACTCAATCGAATATTTCCTAGTGAGTGCAGGTCCAGGTAGCGCGCCATAAGGCGACTTTCACCAGACCTTTTTAGTCTTTCAGCTTCATTATTCAGGTCTACTTAGTAGGAAAAACTTCCCCAATAATACAAAATTTAATTTTTTCTAACAAATTAGACCTAGATCACTAATCATTCTAAATATAAGTATGTCTTTTGCTCAAAAGAGATAAATCTGTTCTTTGCCGATACAAAACATTAACAGCAGCTGGACACGTGTTTTTAAGTTATTCGTGTCATAGAAAAATTACAGGCGAGTAATAGAAAGGCTGCCGCTTATCACCAGCCACGAACAGAGGCTCACTATGAATACTGCGCGTGACAGGGGTTAGAACGGGTGGTCCGGAGCCTGGCGCGCAGATCGTGCAACGTAGTGGCAGCGAGGGCCCC
>JAHLJT010008574.1:39876-53754 GCA_031308135.1 Acheta domesticus | reverse complement strand
GGGTGACTCCACGGCCCCGCAGACACCGAGGGCGCCCGGGGAAGCCCAGAAGGTTCTCTGGCGTAATTGCCCTGCTGAGCGGAGGCCGCGCAACGCACCTGAAGGAAGGGGAAGATTCAGGTCTTAGTTCGTGAGAAGGCGCGCTAGCGAGGCGGCGCGCAGCCTTTGGCGCCGGGGCCGGGGGGCGGAAGGCAGGGCGGCAGTCCCCGCGCCACGGCGACGCGCGATCAGGCCGCTTCGACCACCTTACGCACTTTTTTTGGGGGGGCGGCTCAAGATTTTCTCTGTAAAAACAGTTTTTGGTTTCGCGGTCAGATGTAAACCAAAATATAAAGTCTTGGGAAAGATATAGCCCGGAGTGAAGTAGCACTCTAATGTTGGAATCACTTTCATTTTTTGTTGTTTTGATGCAGGAAGCAACATTTAAAACTTCGGAACTTTTTTTCGAAGAGATACAGCCTAGTTTAACTAAAGCTAGTGGAGCTGCAATAACACGTACGTTTTCCATTATTTGTAATGAATACGCAATATTATAATACTACATGAACGTGAAAAATAGTTCCCACACATTTTTTTTTCCTCCAACATTTGAACTTAGGTGCATGAACTTCAGTCGCCATACACTTTCCCTCATGTCCGTTAAGGCGGCAAAGATATTTTCAAAACATACATTTTCTCTATACCCTGAATTTTTGGCTACTTTTGTACTATCCAAATATCCAAAAATTATTTTTTTGCTTCAACGGTTTTTCCACCAATTCGTGGTTTTGCTGGCTCAATGGTAAGCTCGCAAAGCTAATTGGTCGAAACATATTTTCTTTATATACAAAACATTGTGCTACTTTTGTGCTTATCAAATATATAAACACTAATTTTTTTGCTCTTACAGTTTTTCGAAAATTTAATAAAAACGACTTCTCGAAATTGCCGTCACGCGCAACACCAACGTGTAAGAAAACTACTCGCAGAAAAAAACTATCCACCAAAATGATATTTTCTTGACAAAAAATAACAACAAAACAATCCTCTATCCAAAAATATTGTTTTGTATTTCTCAACATTTAATATTCACAGCAAAGAATTATAATTCTTTACACTACTGTCAAAAAACAACTCGTTTAAAGTTACATAATTCCTCATAAGAACTAAACTACTCAAAATTTACATTGTCCTCTCCCAACAAACGGAATCAAACATTGTTTTTAAAAAACTACACCAACACTGATTTTTTTTGCTCTCATAGTTTTTTGCAAAATTCAACAAACCTCTTACGAGTCACCCGAACCAAAGTACTACCGCAGAATAAGAAAATCACTCATCAAGGCAAAACTTTCCTTCAAAATTAAATTATCTTCACAGAACATCAACCACAATACTATACACTATTCAACACTATTGTTTTTAAATTTTTGATTTCCGATACTATCTATGAAAAAATTGTAAATCATTGAACTGGGTACCGAAAAACACACGTACATCAATCCTAATAAATACTTAAAGACACAACACTTCGCATTGTCATTTCCATTGAGATTTCAGCGAAAATGAGATCTGTCCCAGTCTTTTAAGCCTTCGTGGAAGAAATGAAGAAAATTTTTGGAGCGGTTTCTGAGAATAATTTTTGTAAATTGCAAAAATTTCAAGTACAAAATTACGCAACAATTACTTTTTTTCCAAAAAATTGTACATAACCTATTTTAAATACCCGTTTTAAAATAAGATTTTCTTTAAGGCAAAAATATCGATCTTCAATTTTGTAGTTTTGAAATGTTACATTTTGTAATTTTCAAATATACAGATTTCGCTGAAACGAAACTAACACCATTTTTTACTGCCTTTTGATAGTTAAGAGGAGAAAAGTTAAAGAAAAAATTGGAGCTACTTATGAGGGTAAATGTTTTAAAAAACTTTAAATTGCCCACATATCATGCAAAATTACGCAAAAACTGTTCATTAAAAAAATGTACATGAAAGTATTTGAAAATGTCTTTAAAGAACAGATTTAATCACGAAACAATCAGTCTTCAATACTGCAGTTGGGGGAAGACGCCGAAAAATATTTTGAACTGTTACAATTTTCGAAAAATAGACTTTTCAACGAAAATGAGACTTGCGTCATTCTCTTAGTCGTCCTTTACGCTCTCCGAGGACAAAGTTTAATCCAAAACTTTAAGCCATTTTTTGAGAAAAATTGAAGAGGTGGTTGTGGCTTCCTGTAAAGAGGCCCCCCAAAAAAATTAAAATATCCATTTCAAACATGCAGGGCTTCGAGTTTCTTTCAATTGATAGAGGAATATCAATTTTAGAGAAAATCGGCTTAACATTTTGGCGCTAATTTTGACCAGAGACTGACCGCCATTTTGCCATCAATCGATTTGTCGGTGTGAAGGACCCACAAAATATGGATTCTGACTACCTAACGTGTTAGAGGAAGACATTTACTATATATAGGAACCAGATTTACCACTTTTCGTTACCAGGGCTCGGAAATAAAAGTTTTTTTTTATAAAAATGGCAGTTTTCCGGTGCACGATAACAATACTTTCCCTTTTACGAAGTAAGGCAGCGAAGTAAAAATATAAGTTTGTAGATTATGTCATACACAATAGATTAATGCACTACACGTTATTATCGTGCGTAAGTCGAAAAATATGCGTCCTAGAGTGTTTAAACCAGGTTTGCGTATCCCATTGGAACACGACTTTTTGCGAACAAGTGAGTTCTAACAGATCAGGAGTTTCGGGGACTGGTAGGGAACATATGGGGACAGATGGGGAAATAATGAAGAACAATTCGGGGAGAGGTGGAGGACGTGTGTAAATGAAAGTTTGGACCCGGATTATGCTGTTAGGTGGTACTCTACAAAATAAGATCTTTTTGAATTTTTCTTTTTCAATTTTGCAGATTTACGCCTCGGGGATACCCCATCCCCGTGGCATGGATGGTCAGATAAGTGTAGAAGAAGAAATCAATGAAAAATAAAATTGAAATAAAAATACTGAAATAATCTTTCAGGATAAAATAAATAGAACTATTTGATTTTTTTCTCCATGCTCAGCAACATTGGATTGGTTTCTCTTGCACAGTGCCAAGCCTATAGTACTCTTACACAGTTTGGAGGATGGGCGTCTGAAGTTGGGTTCTACATTAAAAGTTTTTTCAAATTAGAATTGATTATTCTTTACAGCAAGCAGCATCCAGATTGCATATACTTATTTATACCTACACAAGAACAAATACTCGTCTAAGGAAAGAGACAACCTTTTTTAGTGTAAAACAACTACAGACGTCTAAGAGTTGTTTTTTTTTAACTATGGCCAATCAATTGAGAAAATTTGAAAAAAATCTGTCCCCACATGCCCCTCACCTTTACTCAGAAATTTTAATAAAAACCAGATCATTTTACAATCAAAAACATTATAAATTTATCAGTTGATGGTAATAATGGATATACATTTGTGGTTGATTTAATAATTCCAAAAAAAATTACAGAATACCTACATTTAAAGATGATCAATTTGGTCCTAAATGTTAAACTCCAGATTACAATGAATTATCAAACTAAAAGCAAGAACTGATTGATAAAGGGAAAGAAAGTATGTTGAAAAATTCTGAGCTTGTAAATATCCTAAAAGTATGTCATAGTATGTAAAAAAATGTTATACAACAAGATTGTGAGGTAACTAAAATTCATAGAGTGATATCATTCTACCGTAAAAATTGGTTGAAATCTTTTGGACAAAAATCTTTGTTTTTAGAAAAATATAGTTTTGAGACAACAAGCAAGAAATATTTTGGAATAAACTTCTTTAAACTTATGAACGTATGCGATGAACAAAAGGAAAAATGTAGGAAAATATTACGATGCCCAACTAATATCCTCTTTAAAAAGTTTCAAACTCATGCAGACCACAATACAAGAATGAAGATAATGTGGTATAGATAATGTGCTATAATACAGACGAAGTAGAAAACATTAGATAAACATATACATGGAGGCTTTGTTGTGTTTGAGCTATCAAGGTTATAATGAGCTGTCAAGGAAGATTATAATAGAACTTACACATAAATATGTATAAATTCTATTATAATGTACTAAAAACAAAATATGATTATAAAATTAATATTTAGCAACTGATAGGAATTATTTTATAATCAAGTTGAAATGAAATATTTTTATAAGGATATGAAATAAAATATTAAATATTATGATACATGTGTTTATCTCTTGGAAACAATGCCACAAGAAAATAATTAGGTAGCTGTCAAATTTAATGACAAATATTTAGGTATACCCTTTAGAGAATTTACAGGATTAAGATTAAAAAAAATTATTCTCTAAGAAGGGATGTAAGAGTGAGAAAGATATATAAGGGTATTAAAAATCAAAAATAGAGAAAATGAAATGTGTATATTTATAGCTTATTTCATCATGAAGTGACATAAAAATGTATGTAACATTCCATCAATACCTGCACCTTATGTACCATGAAAATGGGTAAAACTGCTTTATATTCCAGTGATGATAAAAGGTACTTAACAAATTCTATTCAAGTACTATCTTACGGATGTAGAGGAAATGTATGAATTGGCACACCTTGTTTTGTACTAGTTTCAGGCTTTACTACTGCTAATATATGTTTCTTAGAAACATATAACTGAGGTGTATGAATTTGCACACCTCAACTTCTTAGAATAATATTCAAAAACTGGCTTAGTCTGATCATGTTTTAGACCTTACAAAAGTAAGAAATGAAGGAAGAAAAATGAATAAACATTTAGCCCTTTCACTCAATGGAATAAAAAGTAATTTTAATACCAAACAAAAGGTACTAATCCATCTGATTTATTGCAAAATTGCTCAAAAAATATTAAACTACTACATCTGTTTTCTCTAGTCAAGAATTAAGAGTAGGCCTAATACTGAATTCTAACCCTTTCACCTATACTTTATTTTCTTTTGTTCTCAATACATTTTCTATGAAATAAGTATCTGGATTTTTTTTTATTCATATTTATGAAAAGATCCTTTTCTGCAACACAAATGAGCTCAGATCAGCAACAGAACACCAGTCTGCAAGAGCAGCAAAATTCATTGAAGTTGATTGTCAGCTGTTTGAACATCTTTTGTTTGGAAAGTTACACCATTAAACAAACCATAACATTGCAGTATCTTCATTTACTGTCACCTGCACTTTCCTGTTTCTAGTTGTTTTCATTAGATTACTATGAATGGTTAAGAAAAGGGCATATGTTTTTTAGAAGTTTTTCGTTCAGAATCACCATTAGCATCACCCTTCAAAGCATCTTTCCTCCTGAGTCACCCTGTATAATATCCTGAAAATAAACCAGTATTGTGTAGTTTTTTAGTTATGTCTTTTCTATCAGCAAAAGATATAGAATATATTCTAATTGGCATTTTGGAAGAGCAAGCTTATAATTCTGAAGATAGTGGAGATGATGATGCTGACAATATTTTATTCAAGTCAGATAAGTCACATTGCAAGAGGTCAAATAATTTTGCAACTAACATTGTTGTGCTTCCTCATCATCCTAACATTGTTCTGATTCTGAAGATGACATTCCATCAAATGATTCTGTGAATGATCCAAAGTATGCTCCAAATATCCGTTATAAATTTTCTTCTGATTTAGATAACCCTTCAGTGTATTCAGTTACTGCAGAATTATCATCAGAATTGAAAGATGATATCTCTATGGCAGTGTTAACAATACAAGTGAACAAAATTGGTAAAGCTGCCAGATGATTTCAAAACTGCACATTTTATGAATCAAAATTATGACTGTAAGGCAGATATAAATGATAAAAGTCCATTTCAAATTTTCTCTTTGTTCTTTACTGTGTGTTTGTGAAACCATATGATCAAAGCAATCTATATGCAGGTAATCATGTAGGTCAAAACCTTGACACGAATATTGAAAAAATAAGTGTTTATTGGTATGCTTATTATAATGTAAAAACCTTGACACGAATATTGAAAAAATAAGTGTTTATTGGTATGCTTATTATAATGTAATTTCATCATTTGCCCAGCATGAGGGTGTACTGGTCAAGTGACCTGAACTTTCACATTAATAGAATTGCTGACATAATGATGGTCAAAAAGGATTTTAAAATTAATTAGGTGCTTGCACCTCAATGATAATAGCATTGTTCCTGCAAGAGGAAGCCCAGAATGTGATAAATTGTTTAAAATTAGGCCTATGTGACAAGTATACAGACATATTTAATACTTCACATTACATATCAATCGATGAGAGCATGGTTTGATTCAAAAGCAGAAGTTCCATAAAATAGTAGTCGCCAATGAAACCCATTAAACGTGGCTTCATAACAGGGGTAGCAACATGAGTTGTTTCTGGTTTCATGATTTGCTTTGACATTTGCACAGGAAAAAACAGAAGGAAATTCTAAATTTGGCTTATGAGAAAATGTATTAAAACTTGCAAAAATGTTCAAGCACTTGACTTATTGAGTGTTTTTTTGACATTTTTCACTTCTTTGCCTCTTTTCACATTGTTTGTTACAATAGGATTTTTACTATTTGACAAACAAAGAAATATTTTCTAAAATGCAATAAGGAAAGCAATTTTGCCCAGTCAGGAAACATATCAGTTTGTAAATGCATGGATAGAGGCAAAAAATCTGTATGTGTAGCTTCCACAATCCATGATCCTAGCCAAATTATAAATGTGTTATATAGTAATGAAAAAGGTGAAAAAATTGTTTCTTGTCCAGAATCAATAGCAACATACAATAAATTTATGGGTGGAACTGGTAAATTTGACCAATAGTTTACATTTGAGCCAATAGCCTGTACAGCATTGGTTGGAAGTCAAGAAGTTGGTGGATGTGATTTTTTTTATTTACTTGATAGTTCTACAGTCAATAGCTACCTAATGTACCAAGAAAACTGTAAAATAAATAAGCAAAATAATTGGATGAGCCATTTGCAATTTAGATCTGAACAGGCAAATGAACTCTTAGGGAATCATCGTAGTACAAATAAGAGTGATATTCTCCTGGAAATTCTAAGGCTAGGAAACAAAATTTTCCAAAAGGAAGAAAAACTATGATTAATACCATTAGTTTTGCAAATGTTTGGATAAGCATTTTTCTGGAAGATTTACTCGAAGATGTACTCACTGCAGCACTACGAAGGAATACATGAAAGCACCCTATGCTGCAAAATTTTAAAGTTGCATTCTGCAAAGAATGTTTCTTGGCAATTCCCAAATCTACAGGATAAATAATGTTTCCTTTTAATTATTTGAATTTCCATTCCATTATTTGAATTTGCGTTTCTTTTGCTTCATTTTGTTATAGTTTTTTTATACTAGTGGTGTTGACAATGTGATACACTCACGAAAAGGTTTTTGAACATTTCCAGGAAGATTTTCTGCACAATTTACATGTTCATTTCTGTTATGCTGAAGTATTGTAATAATGTTCGTGAAGTATTGTGATAGGGCAAAGAACGTTTCTCGCCATTCCACAAATCTAAAGGATGAAATAAATTTCCATCTGTGAGGCTGTTGTAGATTTCGCTCTTCAGCTCGGTGCCTGTTGAAGCGATTAGCTTCCCTTGCCCGGTGCTCTTAAGAACAGAGAGTATAATATCAGAGGCGCACTTAACGTTATTCCCAACGTTCTTATTCTCAAATCTCAAATGTTCACGGAGGGGGTAGCATCCATCTGCTACGCCCACTTTTTTTTGAGCCAATAGCGTCGAAGGAAGATCGGGCTATGGAGGTACCGCATTGCATAATTATACCGGGACCACTTTAAAATTATATTACGAAGCATTTTTGTCAAAATGGCGTTCAAATTATAATTATATGAATATTATTTAATGTCAAAACTATGCTAGGCAATTTAGAATCTAATAATATTATTTAAGGATTAGGAATTCTGAGTAAGTGAAGGAATTGTAGTTCCAGGGAGTGTGCAAAATAAAAAGTTATTGAATGAACAATATTTAATTTCTAAATTTATGTAAACATACATAGTTGTACACAATATAAACATCTTAATTCAATTTTCATAAAATAAATAAAAGCAAATAACACACAGATTATTTCACATTTCTTTTGATCGAATATTGAAATAATGAATTAAGAAAATTGTCATAATACAACTAGTGACCATTACCTCTTAAATATTATATCATTATCAAAACGACATGCCAGTTGAATCAAAGGAGAGTGTCGTCTGATATCAAATATGTATTACACTAAAGATCTTTTCGATTGATGTGATTGATTGATTGATTAATTAAGGTTTAGAGGGCGCTTCAACTGCCAAGGTCATTGGCGCCCATGTCGAAGTATTTTAAAAAAGGGAATAGGTTCAGTTTGTTATAGATGGAGCCTACCCCGTAATTAAAATCATACATAAGAGAGACTTGAATTCTACATCAAGTATTCAAGTAGTATGACAGAAAGAATATATAACAAACACGTAAAATTCGTAGTAGAACTAAAAGTTGGCTGTAAAGGGGCCAAAAATAAAACAACAAAAAAGTAAAACACTATTCTATTCTCTCAAAAAGATTATATATTCCGCTTTCCCTCAAGAAGCAAAAAAACTTTTGAGAGCGCGGAATCGTCATCCCCGAGCACCTCCCTTAGCGAGTTGCCCAGGGCCATGTCTTCGTCGGTTGCCAACATATTTCCTGCAGTTCAGGAGGACGTGTTCCACAGACCGAAGCCGTCCCGCATGAGTCACATACGTGGAGGAGTTTCTCCTCGAAAGGAGGAAACTCGTGGGAAAAAATGGCAGTGTCCAATTCGAAGACGGGTTAAAATGACTTCCTCACGCCTAGAGGAGCGAGATGAGGAACGCCAGGGAAACAGAATTCTTTATCCCACTTAGTTTAAATTGGTATTGTGCCACTCTGTTTGCCACGCTCTAAAACAAAGATCGTTTCAAGTAAGCCTTAACATCGGACAATGGCACAGCAGGAACGTCGATACGAGTATTACGAGTAGCTGATTTCGCCGCCAGGTCGGCCAGCTCATTCCCTGTGATTCCCACATGGCCTGGAACCCAACTAAGAACCAGGTCATAGTTGCGGGACATGAGACTATGAATCAGGTTTTGAACTGATTTTGTCAGGTAGTCTGACGAGGGCTGGGAGACAGCCTGAAGAGAACTGAGAGAATCAGAACAGAGAACTACTCGCTGCAACGTCGTTGACTCGATGTACATTAGGGTTTTGAGTATTGCATACATTTCAGCAGTGAATGTACTGTCACTGTGAATGAAGACGATATGATTTGGTGGCCCAGATGCAATGAAAACTACACGCCACTGGCGTCATTGTGCGATGACCCGTCCGTGTACAAGAATAGATGATCCGGATAGGCTTCCCTCATACCCTGAAACTGCTTTTCTGGTAAACCAGAGGACTAGTATTTTGTTTGGGAAGATTGTAGAGTCTGAGGTCAATATTGGGGAGAAGGAGTTTCCAAGGGGGAATCAGGTCATTTGGGGGTTTCACAAGAGTGGGAAGATCGACATTAAGTCCCCGCAAAAGATTTCGCAATCGAATGCCTGGGTGCCGGGGTAGCGAAGTTCGAAGAATATAAGAAGATTCATATTTTGGCGAGTGATTATTCGGTCGACAAGGATGATTAAAGAGTCCTGACACTTTAGCACCATAAGACGCTAATAGAAATCTCGCCTTATTTTTAGGATTTGGCTCCCCAGCGTCAGCTAGAATGCATTCGATACGGCTGGTGCGATACGCACCTGTTGAGAGGCGAATCCAGCGTGGTGTATGCTAGGGATGGGTCGAAGGGTGGAAGGAGCTGCAGAACCACACTTCACTACCGTAATCCAATGCTGAGTTCGAATGAGTGTCTGTATACCGCAGTAGGGGTAATGCGGTCGGCTCCCCATAGAAGTGCCACTAAGCATTCGAAGAAGATTGAGGGGGGAGACGCATCTGGTTTGCAATGTGCGGATATGAAGCGTCCACGGTGAGGGACTTGTCAAAAGTCAGGCCCCAGAAACCTGGCAGAGTCAGTGAATGGAAGCTGATTTCCTCCCAAGTACAGGATTGGATCGCTATGCAAAATGGTATATTCTGCAGAAGTGGCACTCCAGTGCATTTATAGGGTGAGAACTTGAAAGCCTGTCGACATGCTCCATTCATGTAGCTGGTTGAGCACCAGTTGGAGCTGCCTCTGGATCACACTTATGCTGCTGGATGAACAAAAAATGGCAAAATCATCTACAAACAGCGCTGCCTTCACAGGTTCCCTCACGACCGACGCTATCTATTTATGGCTAATGGCAAACAGAGTGATGACCACTTGCACCGAGCCTTGGGGGATGCCGTTTTCCAAGTGAGGGTGACTGTTAGACAGTTTGTTCACCAATGCGAACTCTGAAAGATCTGTCCGATAAGAAATTTTGAGGAATAAGGGGAGCTTCCCCCTGAATCCCCACGAGTGGCAAGGTTCGCAGAATGCCTACCTCCAAGTTGTGTCATACGCCTTTTCTATATCGAATAGTACGGCGACAAGGTGTTGTCTCAGAACGAACGAGGTTGAAATTTCCGTTGCCAAAGCGACGAGATGGTCAAGGGTAGACCGGTGTTTCCTGAAACCGTACTGAATTGTTGCCAGTAGTTTCTGCACTCCAAGGTCCAGACCAAGCGCTGGTTTACCATCCGTTCCAGCACTTTGCAAACGCAGCTGGTGAGAGGCGAGAGGTCGGTAGCTCGATGCCAGCGACCGATCCTTTCCCTCCTTCAGAGCTGGGATAACTATGGCTTCTCGCCATACAGCAGGGATGGTGTGCTCTTCCCGATGCGATTATAAAGGCGGAGGAGAAATTGCATCGCCACATCAGGAAGATGTTGTAACATTAAGTTGTGTATTTCATCAGGACCTGGGGCAGTTCGTCTGGCCAATGGCAAGAGCAGAGCGCAATTCCGATATGGAGAAAGGTGTGTTGTAATCTTCACACGCCTGCGAGGAGAAATCCAACGGACGGCTCTCCATCCTTTCTTTGATCAAAAGAAAGTCAGGAGCGTAGTTCGCCACTAAACTTGACATGGCTTCATAGTGCGGCGGCGAGTTCTTCTACAATCATATCTAGAGATGTAATCATTTCTCCGTTTTTCGTTTTCAGGAGACCTGGCACCGTATTTGGTAAAGTGTCCTCTTATCTGTCGAATTTTTTTCTCCATACCAGGCGTGGTGGCGTGTGACAATTGAAGATGACGAACGTACGCTCTCCACGATGCATTTTGCTCTCTACGATAGTTCTTCTAGCCTTCGCCCCGCATCTTTTATACTCGATTAAGTTATCCACTGTTGGATAGTGTCTGAGACGTGCCAGTGCCTTTTTTCGAGCACTGACCGCTCTCGAGCAGTTCTCATTCCACCACGGAACGAAAGGGTGTCGCGGTTACCACTTGCCTTCGGAATTGCGTGGAAGCGGCAGCGAGTAACAGCGCTATTAAAATGTTCTGTCATTTCGTCCACATTTCCGAGGGACCGTCTGACAGGTTAACATTATTCTGGAATGTCGACCAGTCAGCTCGTCGCACGATCCATTGAGGGGGCCGTGCAAAGCTACGGCGAAGATGATCAATGTGGACAATCGTGGGGTAATGGTCGCTTCCATAAAGATCTTCTAATATGGTCCACCGCATAGCAGTAGCAAGTGAAGAGCTGCAAAGGGGCTACATCAATAGCCGTGCTAGAATTCGTAGCTACGGCAAAATGAGTTGGTTCCCCAGTGTTGAGAATAGCCAAATTCATGGTGTCGATGACAGATTCCAAAATAGCACCTCTTTGACACGTACGAGAGGAACCCCAAAGAGGGCTGTGGGCGTTTACATCACCCACAACAAGAAAGGTGTGGGCAATTGGTTTATTAGACTTAGAAGGTCTTCAGCCGACACCGTTTGTCTTGGGGGAATATAGATATTACATACGGTGAGTGAGAGGGACGGCAATATACACCGCACACAAACTGTTTGAAGATCTGTGTGAACAGGGATTTCTGCAGAATACAGCGAATCCTGGACCAAGTAGTAACTCCGCCGGAGCGCGGAGGCCGTCATCGACATCAACCCTATAAGGGGTGAAAACCGCGAAAGTGTATGGACCGTGGTGGAGAAAGATGCTGTCCTGTTAACTGTAGGCAGGAAATTGATGGTGTATAACGGGACAATACAAGAATTTTAATTCGTCCGGCGTAGGAGAAAATCGTCAGATTCCAGGATTAGGAGAGCCGTTGTTTAAGAAGTTAAGAGGATTTCTTCTTTCCTTTTTTCGCCTCTGCCGCCCGAAGGAGCGAGTGTCCATCCCGGCTGAAGTTTCCTCCGAGGCGACTCGTCCTGACCACTGCTCGACAGGCTGAGAGATCGCTCAGAGGCGAGTTCAGGAGTCGGGTAGGTGGTCGGAGTTTCGAGGATCTATCATTTTTCTTGTCCAGGCCAATAGGCCGTGTGACATCAGCCTTCTTGCGCGGCTGAGAAGTGGATTCTTGTTCTGTCTTTGTCTTTGTTGTCTTCTTGGGTGGTGTCTTGAATTTTGTGGGGATTATTATTTTCCCACCTTGCAAAGGCGATGTCTCCTCAGGGAAGTCCACTGGGATACCTGGCAACAAAAGTTCGCTACTGGAGTGTAGTAGCAGGAGAGGACTGAATGCTCGTCGCTTTGACCGTGTTCGCCAGAGTGCTAGAAAAAGAACGCCTGAGATCCACAGGGTTCTTCACCAGGTTATCGGCGTTTCGCTTCCGGAAAGATACTTCTCCGTCACCCTAATCCTTTGGATCTCCCGCTCTCGTAGATATGTGGGGCACTTGTTAGAGTTGGCCGCATGGTCTCCTTCACAATTTACACAGCGGGCAGGTGATGAACAAGGGTTGGGATCGTGCGCGGATTAGCCGGCACTTTGCGCAAGCAGGGCTTAGCGGCCATGCACCTTTGTTGTGTATGACCGAACCTCTGGCACTTAAAGCAGCGCAGGGGGTTCGGCACATACTGCCGCACGCGAAGGTTATAGTACCCACAGCTAATTTTCTGTGGGAGAGAAGGGAGATTAAAAGTCAGGATCAAGGTGGGAGTGGGGATCTCTTTCCCATTCTCCTTCCTCCTGGATCCTATACACCTCCGTAACGCCGTGGTTCTTTAAAAAAGGAGAGAAGTTTGTCCTCACTTTCAAGCGGCAAAGTCTTCGTGATTGACCACTCCCTTACATAAGTTAAGGGTAGGGTGAGTGGTCACTTCCACTTGGAGGCCGGCAATCTGCTTGGTTTTTTGGATCGTGTCAATCTGCTCGTCGGTGCGCGCTTCGAAAAGAATGGTACCATTCCCTCTGTCGCACACCGCTTGCAGCTTTCCAAACCAGTCTTCAATGGCTCGCGCGCGCGAGCGGACCGTGCACTAACACTTTTGAAGGATTTTTCAACTTCAACACACGACATGACAAGAAACCGAGGTTTCTTTGGTTTGTTCTCTTCCCGAAGAGAAGGCTATTCAAATCTACCGTCTCACATCGCCTCTTCTCTTTCGGAAGAGGCAAGGGGTGTGTTTTTGGGCTCCATACGATTGAAGCAGATTCGTCTCGTGCTCCCCACCCACGCATGGAGCCCAACAAGGGGACACCTCCACTGGGGTGCCAGGGCTGACACGGAGATATAGTAGGGGAATGTCACAGCGCTTGCACCGCCGTGGATCCCCCCGCTCACCCTGGAGTCCAGTGCAAGACCTAGTCCGAGCCGATTGATCGGGATGGGTGGGGTAGCTCCCGACCGCCCGTCTTAGAAGAGTCCGGGCCAAGCGAGTGTATTGACACCTCAAGGAATGTTCCCCAAATAAATACGTAGACGTA
>JAHLJT010008574.1:0-38876 GCA_031308135.1 Acheta domesticus | reverse complement strand
CAGTCTCTGCGGCCGTCTCTGCGGCCGCTGCGGGCGGGTGGCAGTCTCTCTGGACGCCCCACACAGGCCAGCAGGCGGACGAGGAAGAGGAGGACTGCGCCGGCGAGCCTGTGTTTTGATTACACCCGTATGACGCCACACTACATGCACACCACTCGCCCAGGGCCCCCACCACAATTGTTAGGAACTCGACCTCCCGGTAATTCGTGGACTAACAATACGGGGCGTACTTCTTGGTATTTAGCAGCCTTGTGAGCATATTTTGCTTCTAGCCCCGATTGTTGCAGATTTTACATCGGTGCAAATAGCTTGGTGGCCCCACACCATTACAAGGTCCGCGCGGTGCCGGCCGCCTACGGCCCTAGTCCTCGAAGAGCACAGTTAATCCGTTCGCTACGGCTGCGTTCTTGAGGTGCATCAGCACGCAGCTGTGCCGTAGCTGCAGGATGGCGCTGTCGGCTCTTGGCGGTGACGTTCCCGATCGTTTCCCCTGCTTTTCTTTCCGGGTTTCTCTTCTGCCTGCAGCCCCGGCGGCACGTGCGGTTCCCACACTTGTTCTGCTGGTCCAGTTTGCCAGATTTGTTGAGGCGCGACGCGTCTATGAATTTGTATACCTGCCGTCACATACATTCGCCTGAGCGAAGGTAGTTGGCCCACGGCCATGGCGGTAGTGCCATAAAAGCCTTACTGCTGTTGTTCCCGCCACCTTTCGTGTGCGCTTTGTGTATAATGACGCGGATTAGCTTTAATAGTAGGTGGTGGGACTTCACGTTTACTCGGGCGGGGGCTTCTTCATCCTCACTGGCGTCTTCGCCGGCGGCTGTCGCTAGGATCTACTCTAGCTCCTCCATGTTACCGCCTCGCACTACCTCCTCTCGGGCTGTTGCCAGGGGAACGCCTGCTTTGTAGTCCGTTGTCTGGGCTCGTTCGGTCGGCGCTAGTTCCTGCGCCAGTTCGGTCGGCGCCTTCCGCTGCGGGGGACGCGGCAGCTACGGCACCTTGGCTCGAGTCCGGGGTATTGCCGCCGGCTGCATGCGGCGGGGCCCGGCGCGCTCTTCACCGGGGAGCTTGGGGCTCCGGGCGGCTGCGGCTCTGGGCGGCCACGGCTCCGGGCGGCCGCGGCTCCTGGCGCGGTTGGCTGCATCCGCAGCTCCTCCGCTCGCGCCCCTCCCAGGGCTCCTGCGTTCCGGCGCAACGGCCGTCTCACTGGGCGCTGCGGCCGTCTCACTGGGCGCTGCGGCCGTCTCGCTGGGCGCTGCGGCCGTCTCGCTGGGCGCTGCGGCCTTCTCGCTGGGCGCTGCGGCCGTCTCGCTGGGCGCTGCGGCCGTCTCGCTGGGCGCTGCGGCCGTCTCGCTGGGCGCTGCGGCCGTCTCGCTGGGCGCTGCGGCCGTCTCGCTGGGCGCTGCGGCCGTCTCGCTGGGCGCTGCGGCCGTCTCGCTGGGCGCTGCGGCCGTCTCGCTGGGCGCTGCGGCCGTCTCGCTGGGCGCTGCGGCCGTCTCGTCTCGCTGGGCGCTGCGGCCGTCTCGCTGGGCGCTGCGGCCGTCTCGCTGGGCGCTGCGGCCGTCTCGCTGGGCGCTGCAGGCGTGCGGTCTCTGCGGTCGGGAGGGCGGGCGGGCGGGCCGTCTTCTGTGGTCGCTGCGGGCGGGCAGCCGTCCGTCCGTACGTCTCTGCGGCCGCTGCGGGCGGGCGGGCGGCCGGCCGGCCGTCTCTGCGGCCGCCGGGCGGGCGGGCCGCCGGGCGGCGGGCCGCCGGGCGGGCGGGCCGCCGGGCGGGCGGGCCGCCGGGCGGGCGGGCGGGGCCGCCTGGCGGGCGGGCCGCCTGGCGGGCGGGCCGCCTGGCGGGCGGGCCGCCTGGCGGGCGAGCGAGCGAGCGGCCTGCCGTCTCTGTGGCCGCTGCGGGCGGGCGGCCGCTTCGGGCGGGCGGGGGGCCGTCTCTGCGGCCGCTGCGGGCGGCCGTCCGGTCGACTGGCCGTCTCTACGGCCGTCTCTGCGGCCGTCTCTGCGGCCGCTGCGGGCGGGTGGCAGTCTCTCTGGACGCCCCAACACAGGCCAGCAGGCGGACGAGGAAGAGGAGGACTGCGCCGGAGAGCCACCCCGACGGCGCGCAGGAAGATCAATGGTTCGCCACGTCTTCCCAACCTGGGCCTTCCCTACACGCAGAGCCTCTCAGAGACGGCGCCCCTGTCCCGCAGAGGCGCCAGAGAGATGGCGCCCCCGGCCTGCCGTCTGGGGGCGTCCCCTGCCGGGCGCGGGGCGCTGTCGCCCGCTGCGAGACAGGCAGTGGGGCAGCTTTTTAACGGGGCGGTCCCGCCGGTTGCAGAAGGCGGTGTGGGGGCTCCGCGTGTAGATCAGGCTCAGAGCGTCGCAAGGGCGTGGCGAACCAGTGCTCAACCCCCGCGCCGTCGGGGTGTGGCTCGCCGTCGCAGTCCTCTTCCTCGTTCTCATCCGCGCCCGCGTCCATAGCGTACGGATTTTTCGTTTAAATTGGGAACTCGGACAGGGGAACATCTGGCATTCAATAAGCGAGGAGGTTATGAAAATCAACCCTCTATTTTGCTTTGATTTACTAATCCAAGAACCTGATGGTCTGTTGCCAGAAAAATACATTTTTCCGATCATGTAGGAATTTCTACATCGCATGTAGGTGGCGAAGTAGCTAATGGAACAGATCTGAAGTGTCAATTCAGTCGACTCTTTTGTAGTTCACACTAGCCTTTTGCTTCAAAAAGAAATCACGCCCTAATATGGATTCTACAATAAAACATTCTACATTTTATTTAAAATAAATGAAAACGAGCGCTCGCTCAAACGCATAAATTGCAGTAATCTTCTGCTGTATGTTATTTTAAAGTTTATTCTCTCCGGAAGTTCCATCCTTTCAATCCACTCTCTCGCCGGTTTTAGTTTTTTCCTTATTCGGAAGATTTGATTACTTCTGTCACTACAGCTATTGTTACAGCCATCACACCTCGTGGCATTACACCTTCGAAATGAACGAAACAGGCGCGCCGAAATTTACCAAGAATATAGCTAGCCGACTTCGGTGCCACGTGACCAAAAGTCGTGGAACCGAATGTCGACATGTAAACGTGTTCGTGGCTTTCAAGAAATGACACAACTTCATGTCACGATGTATGCTACGACTTATCGTGGAAACAGCCCTTCAGGGAAACGCACCCGCTCGGCTCCGCGTCTGGAGAGCTCAAACGTTACTTCGAAATCGGCATATTCTACGGACTGGGGAAATAGTCCATGAGCAACGTAGATAAATAATATTCAGCTATTTTGATTTTATTGAAAGTTCAATTAAGTGTCCATGCGAAACAAATGTTAATTTTGTGGAAAAAATTAGCTTTTAAAAACCTTTATTCAATTAACTCCTTTTTTGATCCTGTTGTTCTTATTATAACAATAAAAGAGCAATTTTTAGGAAGATGAAAAGCTAAATCAAACTTTGTTCTTTAAGGCGAGAGATGACATATTCGCACTACCGCCTGCACCGCTACAAATTCGGTAAATCGGCGACCTTTTTTTAAGGTCCTGTGGTATACGGGGTATACCACAGATGGGAACAATGCACTGGAGCTGTGGAGTGTTCTAGCGGCTGAACGGGCAGGGGGCTCAGTTAGGGGAGCTGGCGTTGGCCGGTTGGAGCAAGAGAGAGAGAGGGGGGGTGAAAAGCAGAGGGGCGGCGAGTTCGTCGGAGCTAGCGAGAGAGACGGTGCGGAGAGGCCACAGAGGTTGGACGTGTGAGAGAGGGAGCGGAAAGTAAGGCAACCAGTGGATTTGTGACCGGTGTGTTGAGCGTGTGGGTTGAAGCGGCCGTCGGAGGGGGCGTCCGAGGCAGCCCTGTGGAGGCAACATCATGAAGGTGGCAGATGGACCCCAGGAGGAGCCGGCTATATAGCAACGACGACGAGCATACTAACAGCTAAGTGAACAGGGGGGAGAGGGAACAAAATCGTCAGAGTGTGCATGGGATAAACAGTTCATCTTAAATTCAGATATCTGAAGGGAACATAAATTAAGTCATGACTTAACATAGCGCAACGCGCACCATAGGGTTTCAAATCGAGTGTACGTTGTTTTTTTCTGATAGAGTATGTTTGCTATATTTTCACTTTGTTTTGCATGTTCTTGTCCAGAATACAGAGTTTTATTTGTCTTTCAGTGTGTGTTTTTGTTGTCATTGTATTCATTATTGTGTGTTGACGATCCACTAGTACCTAACAACCCACAGGTGCTCCCAACTGGATAGAGAGGGAAGAGAGAGGAGGGGGGGGAACGCACTAGCGATTTTTTACGTATGATAGGTGGGCGTAATAACCCCGATGGTGGTGCCGACGGGTAGGAACGGGCATCTACCCACAGATCCCGTACGGGGGTGGCTCGGCGGCCTGGTAAAATAAATAATAACGTCGCAGACATTGCCTGCGACGAAAACTTATCTCACTCGCCTGTAGCAGTACTGTCACAGTCCTGGCTTTTCACGGGCGGGTTAATGGACTCATTCAACCATCCATCAACCATTGTTCTTTAAATTTGTGGTACCTTGTATTGCCTGTACATGTATTTACCTCTGGTTAAATCAAATTTAGGCTGATTCACAGTTTACGGTACCCCGAGCTGCCGCCGGTCGTCGCTGTCACGGTCTGCATGATAAGTTTGTTAGTATCGTTCACTTCTGATTCTCGAGTCGTGAACGATGAATTAGTCATTTATGCGGTACTTTTAAACAACAATTTTCCTTAAAATTCATTTTTCACACTAGAAATATAATTTTATATCGAACACAGTTCCCTGTTAGATCTTAAAAATAGGTAGTATTCCCTTTAGAAGAAATTCCATTGAAGGCGAGAGTCCCGTTTAAAAGAAGTTTTCTTAAAAACGATGGAACATCAAAGAGCATAAATTTATTATTCCGGTACTAGTAAATTTACTAAATTAGTAACCGGCGTTTCGCGCATCTTCACGTGTTTGCAACTGCGCAGTTTGAATACTAGAGCCTAGAAATTTCTTACTGAGGTGATTTCTTATAAAAGTGAATTGGTAATTATGCGATGGATAGACTCAAGGTTGTTTATAGTGAACGCGAGGGCCGAACGCCCGAGCCTCGCCGTGGCATGGATCCGGGCGAGCGAAGCGAGAAATCGTGCCTTTAAAAGAAATTTGCCTTTTTTATAAAGTGCTTTCTGACGTGATTTCTTATAAAAGTGAATTGGTAATTATGCGATGGATAGACTCAAGGTTGTTTATAGTGAACGCGAGGGCCGAACGCCCGAGCCTTATCTGGGCGAGCGAAGCGAGAACACTTGCCTTTAAAAGGAATTTGGCATTATAATGTGGCGGGCGCCTCAAAACTTTGCTTGTCTAAGGGTGTACCGTACACCGTACTTTAACCCATAAATTTACTATTCTCTTTAAATGGAATTACCTGAAATATAAAAATTTGAAAAAGTAACTCACGTATTAACTCTCTTCGGGTGACGTGTGCGGGTTGTACACTTTTTTGCATCCCCGAAGAAATTATAGATTAATTGTTGGTTAGTCGTTTCTCGGTGTTTGCGCCGCCACATATATTCATACAAGTAGTTTGTAAATTGTTCCTTGCATTTATGGCGAGGGAGATTCCTTTTAATAGCACTCCACGTGCCTTCGATGCTGTTGGTGTGAGCACCGCTTTCAGGGTCTTTGAAACGCAGCGAGTGGTTGACGCTTAGTTGGCGACAACCTTCGTCTTCTAGGCAATCATAAGATTTCCAACAGTCTGAGATCACGATGGATCCCGGCTTGATGAAAGTCTTAATGATACCTAGAAGCTCGTCCTTGCTACGTTTTTAACAACCCTGAAAAACGTCCGATTGGATCCACGTTCAATCCTTCCAAACACCCAAGTCCCATTCATGTGCCTGCCTCTATTATACTTCCGTTTGCCAAACATGCTTTCGTCGATCTCGGCGACAACAACTTTCTCCGCCCAGTGGTTCACTCTCAGCAATCATCACATCCATGCATACTTCCCTACAAAAACTAAACCAATCAGTCACGGTAGTGGAGCTGACTCTCAATTCATTCATCCACCAATTCACACGGTGCTTTCAAAATCCAATAGTAGGTAATGATAAGCACCTCAGTGCGGCTTCAATCGACTCTCCGAAAACCATGAAGTCTTTCTCACAGACCTTTTTCGCGCTGATGAGAATTGACCCCTTTCTTTCGACACGTCCATTCGTAGCCAGTCAAATCCTTTCGCTCGGTCAATTTCATCTCATTCTTACAAGTGGGGCATTCATACTTTGAAGCTAAAAGATCCAACTTTCATACACCACTGGATCACATCCATGCATCCCTATTTACTCATGTGAATAAAAAAATTCCGCATTCAAATAATCCATTGGAAAATCACACCAACTTCAGCAAAGAACCCGTGAAGTGCAATATGAAAGGAATTCCTACCTGACACCATGGAAGGAAGAGGTCAAATGAGTGGTAGAATGCCGCGCTGAAAAGAATGTAAACGATTGCTCTCTCGTGAACGATAACATAGCTCCGCACCGATTGTGGATCAACCCAAATTTATAATGAAATCCCAATCTATACAATTAGATTTCTCTTAATATTAGTTAAGTAATAGTGGAGGGGGGTATTTCGACTTGTTGCTCCGGGCCTCCTACAAGTATGCAACGCCACTGCGTCTTTCTCAAGAGTTCAGGAAATTCTTTAGTTTCAGTCGCTATAATTGTACAAGGATCGGCTTTTTTGCTTCGAAGGTTGCAATTTTCTTGCGCTGTTGGTGCACGAATACTCTGAACATGTTCACGTACTTTGTCACACTGTATTGTTAGAAGGAGCTTGGAGGTTCCGGGCCGCGGTGCTCTGCAGGACAACCGGATTGGATGCCATTTGTTGCTGACGGCCGTTGGCAAGACTATCTCAGAGCTGCAATGCCCTCGACCCCACCGTCGTGTTATGAGTTTGAGTTTTGGGGTTTGCCTTCAGTCATCGAAACGTTAGATTTTCCCTCCTGTAGGAATGTGGCCAATCCTAGCTCGAATGGTTATTCTCTCACTTTCGTTGTAACTAACGACATGGGTGCTACCTGTCAAATTTCGATCTAGTTGGCGCCGTTTCCTGCACTTTTAACTTTAGCACTTTAACCTCTTTACCCTCCATCTCGCCTTGGAAAAACATCTGGGGGCGAGAGATGAGATATTCGCACTACCGCCTGCACCGTTACAAATTCGGGAAATCGGCGACGGTTTTTAAGGTCCTGGATTTTCACGGACGAATGGACCCATTCAACCATCCATCTTTCTCCGTGCGGGATCCTTTAATACCAAAATTTGCCTCCTTCTGATTTGTAACTTCACACACTTGGCTGTTAGGCAACATAACCTGGCTCACCCAGGTGTACAAGAAAGACATCAAACAATTCTGTGCCTGTGCTGCTGTTCAAACAAAGAACATAGCGTCGTATCGTGACCTCGCTTTGAGCTATTCTAGATATTTAAGAATTCAATGCGATCTTGCATCAAGTGGATAACTCCAATGCCACGTGAAGAAATCCATTCCCATCGCATTGTATATCTCGTCCAGAACGTGTACATTGATGCACATTATCCGGATAATGATGTGTCCCCTGAGATCTGTACACTCGTTCTGGCCCGTCATTGACAGGATATAATACAGACTCGTTGGAGAAAATTGAATTTCCCCCTGTCACGATGAAGGTTGCCCTCGGCAAATGTCCACCTGTAGAGTGTAAGGTCTTTGGAGTCTTTCTCCTCAACCGCAGCCCTGCGGGACTGAAGTTTCATGTCCCTTAAGCGATTCCTGTCTGTTCTGGATGTCGGTGACACGTTGCAACTGGAGCGAACTGGAAATTTCTGATCTAATTTGCCAATTTGGCTTCGGTGTGCACACGCCAGAGCCCGGTGCTGTGTGTCTTCCGACTTCCCCTGTTCCTCAATACTGCCGCAACTACTTACGTGCAGTAACGGGAGGTACTCTCTTCCCTCTAAATCGAGTATATCTGGCATCCATTTCGAGTGGAATGGTATCTAACCCCATATTTAAATTGTCAAAATTACATATTTTTTAGTATGGAAATATACATTAATTTTAAGGCAGCATTTAACGATCAGTAATACTTGGGAATTTATAAGTGATACATAACATGAAAAATAACGTAACCACACTTTCATGATCTACAATAAAGAAACAGCAAAGGGATATAGAAGAAACACCATAAAAATAACTATTGATGAAATTGTAGATCTATAAACTCCCATTTAAATTGGTGTCAAATATATATGTATGAATAGGAAATTACTTGTTTAAAGCAGCTACAATGGCCTGGTGAGCATAAGGAATTTTTAAAGTCATGTCATAATGTATTATAACTTTTGATTACGCGCATAATAATCATTAGTGATCATTTTTGTATTACATTAGTTTACATGGCATGTTTATTATAATAAACATGTGCATAATCAAAAGGTTATTATATAATTAATGAACTCTATATATAATTATATATAAAAGTATATAATTAAACTGGTGCATAATCAAAAGGTATAAGTTATGACAAGACTTTACAAAGAAACAGCAAGAGGATACTCATTTATAAGAAACACAGATCATGAAAAACAATGATACTTGTCTTAAATTATCGTGTGTTGACCTAAGAAACAGCAAGGGGATAAATACATACACTATGGAGGTTGGAGTTTCTAATATTCACTTTGAATAGTTCTCTTTTTCTAAATAAATCTCCGAAAAGGTACAGTAAGTTTGAACAAAATGGCAAACAGAATTAAATAAGTTGTCTTAAAATAAATAAATAAATAAATAAAAAGAGCTGTTCTCAATCAACCTGATCATTCTACCCACCTAATTTATATAATGCAGGATTAATACAGGTCAATCATTACATTCCTTGAAAGTGTCACAAAGAATATTGTCACATTTAGGTAATTTTTGTAGGAATTGGTTATGCTAAGCATGTGCTATTGATAGTACAATCCATCATTAAATTTTTGATGCAATAAGAAAGTGAACATGTGTGTGTATACAAGACTTCGAAGCTTATAAATTTTGCAAATCTTTGGTCATTAAGGTATACAGAACATTCAAGATCATCTGCACCAATGTTGAATAAAATAACACACTACATGCTGCTTAAATAGCAATGTCATACTAACATTAACACATGCCTGGAAATAAAGTTGATCACAACAGTATTATAAAATATTTAATATTCACTTATTTTATTAAGCCAAGTAAAACATAATGAAACATGTTGAACTATAACATATATTCCTTAAAACAATACTTATACAAAATTGTGAGCACACAAACTTAATTGGTAAAACAGAAAATATACAACAGTGCCCTCAAATAATAATTACAATAAATATAATGATTTAAAATAGGCTACTTGTTTTCCTGAAATTATATGAACACAACAATGTCATCAACAAATCTGTATCTATAAAAACAAAATCTCTCAATGCCTGTTGGGCAGCTATTGGACTTATCACAAAAAACATTCCGACTTGTCGGAAAGTCTTTTGCCTTCTAATGTGTTACTAATTGATAACAGGGTCACAATTCAGAAGAACTTGTGCATAATGCAAGAAATTAATTCCCTTATGTTTCACACTTTCATTAGAGAAGATTTCCATGAATAACAGAAATTGCTTAGTGACCAAGTAATTGGAAAAGACTTGATGCAGATTCTTTTAATAAACTTATTGAAATTATTCTGCATCAATAAATAAAATGGCCGAACCCCACTAACATCTCTTACCTGAAAAGAATCAGAATACAGTAGAATTTTGAACATTGTATAATTAAACATTATTCATACAAATATATAATACTCGGTAGTAGACATCCTTCAATTTTTAAAGATTGTACCCTCCAACATAAATTAAGGTTTCAGGTTAATTTAAATAATCACATATTATGTAAGGTTTTCCCTCTGTTCAGATTTAATGGGTAATTGGATCCTCTAATTACAGATTATGATTAAAGGAAACAAATACATAATCTTAAACATCAACATTTTTAATTACATTGGTGAACCTATGGATCCCAACTAACCTTCTTGCAGTACATACTTTTTTTGTTGACCATCAATGGAACATTTTTCACACATAAATTAGTAGAAAAAAGTGTGATCTTGATAGCATAGACTCACTGTGAACAAACTGAAACTTCAATTTTGTTTTAGAAGTTGTTCATATGGCCTCTACAAACCACTTGTGTCTCGGGAGAGCAAAATGAGGAGCCAGGAACGTACACGAAGACACCCGAGCGGAGTCGAGCGAGTCCATGCGCGAGCCGACGGACTTCCATGGCGCAAATCTTTAATTCGAAATCTGTCAGAAATTTAATGTTTCTAATGTTAAGTGGTCGTTAACGCCATTAACAAGATTTGTTGCGAACTTTCGTTTTAAACGAAGAATTCCAAACTATTATTCACATTAGTTTCTTTATTTTAACTTTTCTATAACATAGTTATTTGGTAGGTGTTTTTTAATATTCTCAATTTATTTTCCGTTGGCTAGTTCAGGTTAGAATTATTTCGGTGCAGAAGAGTGCAGTGGTAATAAAAATGCAGCTTTTGTAAAGAAGAAACTGCAGGAGAGTGCAGTCACAAATGCCAGTGCTGAGGAAGTAAAAACTTTTTTAGTATCAGATGTCAAGCATTGTTCATTTTCTGCCAAAATCTCACCGGTCAAGCCATCAGTCAGTGCGAACATTCATTCCAAGTTCACTGATGTTTTTCCTGCTGAACAGTGAAATATCTGAAGAAGAGAATTGCACTTACATGTTACTTCACAAGTGTGTTTGGGAACATTTACTGAAAGGATACGTGTGAGTGCTGTCTGTTGATCCTCAAATGTATGCATTGAAGTACAACAATCAATGTAATTTGCTTTTCAGTTAGTGAACAAGTGTAATAATGGTGAAAAATTGTTAATAAAATTTCAAATAGCCATCGTGTACCTGTAACATCATCTTGTAGTAGGCCACCAAATGAAGTGAATAGGAAAATTGTGGATGCTTCTTTGCAAATAGGTAGGGGCCATTCAGCAATAGAGCAGTTTCAATGGTAATTGGTTTACCATGAATTAATGTTTCAATTTACAATTCTCATGTTCTGTTATTAAAAATAATGCAAAAGTAAGAGGAAATTTTGAGGCTTTCATATGCAGCCATATATGAAACTTACATAGATGTTCTAGATTCAGTAAGTGATGAGGTTATAAATTTATTAGTATTGTATGATGGAACATGGCATAAACGAGGCACTACATCTCGTTATGAAATGGGAATTGTTGACTCGTTATGTAATGGATATCTTGACTGGTCTTGTGGCGGATTTTCATGTTTTGTCAAAATACTGTGGCACTTGTGAAAAGAACAAGAGCAAATTATGAGACAAAATGCTGTGAATATAAAAAATGGAAAGAAATTCATAATTAGTAATTTTTAATGGATCTTCAAATGCAATGGATGTAGCTGCAAGTGAGGTATTGTGGAAGAGGGTTCTGTCTCATCATTTTAGATATACAACAATACTGTCGGATGATGATGCAAAGATTTTCAATCACCATCTGAAACTAAACATCTATGGAGACAACTTTATTATTAGAAAAGAAGAATGAATAAAACATGTGATGTAAAGATTTAAAACAGGCTTACAAAACAATCCAAGAATAGAAAGTGAAGGGTGTTACACTGGTAAAAAGCAAGTCAATTTAAAGGATGACATAATTATTTGTCTTAGCAAATTATTGCAATGCCATCCAGAAGAATATTCCAGATGTGCAGAAGATGAAGTCTGCAATACTTGCCACCTTATACCATGCAATGCCAACAGACTTGAAGCCATTGCATTTTAAATGCCCTAAAGAAGAAAATTCATGGTGCTTCTACAATCGAGCTCATGGGAATGAAATTTCAAAACATGGCAAATACAACATGAAAACTGTAGTCTCCCAGTGTTATTTGTAAAATAATTCCTATGTATCAGAGGCTTGCAAAAAATTACTGGAATGTGTGTATGGGAATACACAGAATGCAAATGAAAGTTTGCATAGTTTTGTTTGGAGCAAGTGCCCCAAAGAAACATTTCTTTCCAGAAAAATATTGAAATTGCTGACATCAGCAGTGTCCCAGTTCAATATGGGACGTGAGGCCAGTGAAAGAGTCAAAGAGCATGCTTCAGGAATCAAAGTGATATCTCCTAAGAAAATAAACATATGAGAGACAAACATTGTCTCCACAAAAGTGAAATGGCATTGCAACCAGACTTTAAAAGTGCTTAAAAAAAACCAAGTCAATCAAAGAAGAAAAGGTTTGTCAAGTCAATAAAAGAAGTAAAGAAAAAAGATGTTGAAGATGCAATGTATGCTTCTGGGCAATTTTAAAGAAAAATTTTATTAATAAACTGTAAATGCACTATCTTAAATTTTCTTTTCCACATTCCTGGTAATTGATTTTTCCTTACATTATCCCATATCTAAAAAGTTCCAACTTTCACAATTTTCAATCAATTAAAATAATAATGTAGGAACTGTTAAGAGATTGTAGATTAATATAATTATCGTAGTATTTTTTTCTTAAGTCATTACTTTTAGAATTAAAAACTGTTTGGTTATTTTTAATTTATTTTGGAGTGATAGACAATAAACTTACCAAAAGTAAAAATTTTCTCGGATACTAATAAAGATATTTTGCAAGTAAAACATATAATTATTTAAACACGTAAAATAAACAGTTAATTAAAATATCAGTAAGATACATTGATTTATTTGCTAATTGGGCTAATGTAATATAAATAGCTTGTCTCGAGAGAACAGAAGGCACAGAGCAACATCAGTGGCGCAAGCTCAAGCTCTCCGATCGCTCGACTCCGCTCGGGTGTCTTCGTGGACATTCGTGGCTCCTCACTTTGCTCTCCCGAGACACAAGTCCACAAACCTACCGATACCTGAGTTGAGAACCCCTGGTTTAAAAGATAAGAGTTTTGCTATATAGGTCCTGGCTAAACATCATGACATTAATTTCTACTAATGACAATTAATTGAGATTGTATTTATACTAAATAAACTAGAAAATGAATGGAGCAAGAAAGTCTTTTATTAAAAAAAAACAACACTGAACCAATATTTTGAAATAAATTTCTAATACGCAATTTAGTATTCAAAATATTCAAATAACTAATACATTTTTATTACTAAAAAATGCCCACTGAGTGAAAACACTGAGTTTGGAAGCTGAGCCCTTGCATCACTGGACCACGCTGACTGAAATCTGATATTTTAACTGTAGAAGAACTTTCAATATATTATTAATTAAGAGTTAGGTTGATGTTTTTCAAATTTAATTTCAATGTTAATGAAGTAACAGATTTATAAAAGTTTCAAGAAAAGATTAGAAAAAATTTAAAAATATTTCTTAGAATTATATAGGCGCTTTTTGCAAGTTCATTTACTTATTATTACTAATTATTCATAGTACATATTTTAATTTTGTAAATTATCGAATGTAGGTATACAATGGAGTTACATATTTAAAAGTATTTCAAGAAAATTTAAACAATAAATTAGCAAACTAAAATATTTTTTAACTTTATACATTAATAATAGTTACTGAGACTTCAATTTTTTATAATCTATTTAAATGATTTGTTTATTTTTGGTTTATTCAGATATAATTGAAGTAGCTTGTACAAACCTCAAAAAAAGTTTTATTGTGTGATCTATATATATTTCCTCATTCAGCACACCTAATGCGCAACCATTTATAACATCCTCCAAACATACATGTTGCATCATCAACATATGTATTTTTTGTAAAAATATTCCTTGTTAAATCTGTTCATAAATTTGTCAAAAGATTCAACTGTATCATAACCTGATGAAATAGTTATGCTTAGTCTTGGTGAAAATGAAATAGTACAAGTCCATTAACAAACATTGGAGACTTGACAATCATTTATCACACTTTATATTGTTCAGAACAAATACATCTCTTTTTCTATTTATGATGACTGCATAAATATAAATGCTACAAATCATGACAACATACCTATTAAAATATTTTGTTCTGTGAATATTGGGAATATTATAATTTGATGTCATATTGTTCCCACATAATATTGTACTATATGTTCAGGCATCATTCCACCTCCTACAGGGTGCATAAAAAGTTTACAAACAACTGTCACAACATTATTGAAACAATATTCATTTACGTTAATCATATAAACACTTGATTGAATCATTATGTGCTACTGGAATATTTCTTTACACAATGTACCACCTGGTACAATACAACTATATACACACTTTATTAAAAACATTTTTCTTCTGGGGATTTTATCAATTTCATTAGCAATACACCAAACCTTAAAATACACAAATAACTTTTAGAAATCGAAGTATCTATACTTTCAGCTAATACTACCAACTAGTATTTGATAATTATATTCTCCGACAATCCTATATTTGTCAAGCATCCACACTCTTACGGTGTGTACACCGTACCGACGCCCGGCCTCCGAAGCTTAGATATTTGTACTTTCAATCAACGCTACGACTAGCAATAATAGAGTATCAGTCTTGATGCTTTGTGCTAATGTTTATTTTTTTAAAATTGTAATTAAGAAAAAATGTTCGCAAAGAGCTTTATAATACATTCTAGTTTTTCTATTTATAAATTTTTTAGTGATTGGATCATGAGAATGTTCATAAATATTATTGGCTATTAATTTCAACTTACGATGATTGACCAAAAGAACTTGTGCTGTGTGATGAGTTGAAGTGATGGTAAATAAGCGTCCCAGCGACAAAAGTCCGTGTGAATCCATTTATAGACTACTTTATGAAACGAATTTGTATTGTAATGATGTCTTATAACATTTTTTAAATTATTTCGAAAGCATGAAACTAGTCAAATCCGTTTATTAGGTGACGACATGCGACAATGTATAATATTAATTTTCATAATTGCAACGTTTCCTGTCTGCACGGCTTCCTCACTAGTGCAGTGTCGGCTGACGGACTGCTGCTGCTGCTATCGTCGGGGATCTTCTTTCTACTTGCCTGGCCCCTTCTGGGGTCTCTTCAAGCTGGGTTTTCTTCTTTGGTGGTTTTGGCTTTGATGTTCTTGGACGCCGCTCCCCCGTACAGGGACGGGGATTGGGAGTCTGGGTTATGGGAAGATGGGTTATTTTGTTCAGGGAGAGACGGATTATTTTATTAGGATTTTTAGACGATGGGCAGGGGAAGGAGGGAAAGGAAGGAGGCTAGGATTAGGAAGGAGGAGGAGGAGGGGAAGGAAGGGGATCAGAGGGCTGGCTGTTCAGTTGTTGTGTCTTAGTCCTTCCTGGTCAGTGTTTGGTAAGTCTATTGCCTAGTCATTGGTTTTGTCTCTTTGGCCCTCTGGCCTAGGTTACGGGGAGTTGTAGAATGTCTAACGGATGTTTTTTGATTCTGTGACGGGGGGGGTTGCGTAGAATGCGGTGGTGGGAAGGACTAAGTTGTGGAATTTCGGGTTATTGACATATTGCAGGACTTGGGATTTGGAGAAATTGTAAAGGTAGGTGAGGATGTGAGGGATTAGTTGGTGGTACGGATATCATTAAACGGGTGTGTCGTGGAGGTCGGAATATCATTCTGAGAACTCTTATTTTCGGTTATGACTATTTTACGGTAGTTGGTTGGGGAAGTGTGTGAACCAGGTTGGGTGGGCATATGTTAGGATGGGGAGGATGTAGGTGTGGTAGGTTTGGATTTTTCTGGATGGTGTGGATGGACGGATTAGTTAGGATAGGGTAAAGGGCATTGGTGATTCGGTTGGTCTTGGTAACTATTTTCCGTATGTGGTGGGTCCATAAGAGGCGGTGGAGAAGGTGATTCCTAAGTAGTTGACGGGTGGTTGCCAGGGGATGGGAATGTGATTTATGGTTAGGGGGAGGGGTTGGAGGGGTGGGTTTTGTATGAAAAAACTATGGCTTGGCATTTATTAGGATTTATGACTATTGAATTTTGGGTGGCCCAGAAGTGAAATGAATCCAGTGATTTTTTTGTAATTGGGTAAGGGACCTGTTGAGGTTGTGGAAGGAGCAAAGGAAGGCAAGGTCGTCGGCGTATAGGAATCTTTCTACTCCAGGGGTGGGAGGGACGTCGTTTATGTAGATGGAAAATAGGAGGGGTGAAAGCACGGCGCCCTGTGGGAGACCGGCTTGGATGGGTAGGTGGGGGACTTTTTTGTTAGGTATCGGACATGGAAGGATCTATCGGATAGGTAATTCTGGAGTAGAGAGTGGATGTGGTTCGGGATAAATGGGCGGATTTTCATGAGTAGGATAGGGTGGGATACAGTATCGTATGCGTGGGTTTGGTCTGTGAGGATGACAGGTATTTCTTTCTTTTTCTGGAGGGAAGTGGCTATGGAGAGTTTTGTATCTGTCTCAGTAGAGCTTTGTCGTCGTTTCGTCTGTATTTGTAAAAACGTCTTTGTATTTGTCTTTTGTCTGATTGTATTATTTCATCTGGGAGGGTGGGATGTAGTTTTTGCGTATAGGTGGTGGTTCTTTGTATGTTCAGGTTATGTGGTGGTTGAGGTGGGGTATGGCTTCATCGATTTCTGCGGTGGTTTGGATATGTGGCGGGTTATGGATCTTCTTGGATAGGTTATGTTTGAAGGATTTCCAGGATGTGTTTGGGATAGGTTGAGGTTTTGGGGTTATGTATGGGGTTGTGGAAGTGAAAGTAAAGATTATGGGGAGATGGTCTGATATATCATAGAGGTCATATTTTGGGGATGGATACTAACATGGAGTTGGGAGGAATGGAGGATGTTATCTAATGTCGTGAGGATACCCGTTTACTATGTGAGTGGGTTCTGATGGTGGTTTAATTCGGATTTGCGGATTTTGTTCTATTAAGTCCTTTAGTCGTAGTCCTGTCACGTTGCTTGTCAAGCAGCCCCATGTTATAAATTTTCCATTAAGATCATTGGCTAGGATAAAAGGGTAGGGAAGGTTTTCTAGGTTACTGAAGTCTGTGGTAGGAATTGGGTTTTTAGTTCGGTGTGGTTATAATTATTATGGGGGTAGTGGGGGTTCCAATGAGAGTGGCAGTACATTCCAGGGATATGAATTGTGGAAGTTGGAAAGGAATATGTGGGATGGATCTTTTTACTAGGATGGCCGTTCCGCCTTCCGGGGATGTGGTTCGGTCGTTACGGTGGGTTATATAGTTTGGGATTGAGAAGGAGGATGAAGGAGTCAGCCACGTCTCTTGTAGTAGGAGGATCCCGATGGAGTAGTCTTTGAAGAATTGGGTAAGGGGGGGCTTTTTCTGATTTAAACCGCCACGTGCGTTCCATGAGGAAAGGGATAGGAAACGGGGGAAGGGTTCAATTTAATTTAGGATTTCTATTAATTTAGTACCTGCCAGTAGGAGTTTAGTGTCAAGGAAGGTGCGGATGTGGGGAAGGATCTTCTTGAGGGTGGGAGACTGGATTAAGGAAATTATATCTTTGATGTTTTGGGAAGTTTAGGATGGTTGTTGGTTTGTAGGGTTCGGGTTTTGGGAGGATGTGTTTTGGTTTTGGGATAGGACAGAGGAGAAGGATCTTCGTGGGTCTAGGATGGGTGGGAAATTTTGGAATGTCATTTGAGGGGGAGGGTTTCTAGGGGTTTGAAGGTTGTTAATTTGTTCCTGTCTCAGTTGTTTAGCTTTAACTATTAATGGGCAGATTGGGTCGAAAGCAGTGTGATTTTGATTACAATTGCAGCATTTTGGAATGAAATTAGGAAGGTTTTGGGTGAGTGATGGGCAGTCTTCAGTTGGGTGGGAGTGGGCACAGAGGGATGTCTTTGTGTGGTAGTCTCTGACACCTCTTGCATTGTGGTACGTAGTCATTTTGTTTGTATTCTTGTAGATTAATTTTGAATATGTCAATGAATCTTAGTTTCTGTCTTATGTCAGTCATGTCTTTCTTATTGGTTTTCTACAATGAATATTCTAGAGGTGTCAGGTGTCCGTCTTTGTCTCTCCTACTCATTTGTCACGTGGTGGTATGGTATCTGTAAGTATGTCAGGTTCATCTGCATTCTTTCTATAATATAGCCTGGTGGTAGTCCTTTGATTACAAATTTCTCTTTTCTCTTCTGTTGCTCTATTGAATGAATAAGAGATTGTTACAAAAAACAGATCTTTTAGATTTGTATTAGATATTTCTTCAAGTCTTTGTCTGATTTTATTGTAGGCCTGTAAAATGGAGGGTTGAATCAGAAGTTGTCTTGGTACATTTTGCCCTCATCTGGTTGTTAGTCACAGTCATCAGGTCTTTATTGATGTCTGTTGGGCTAAGTAATGAGTCTAAGTCGATTCTAAAGGGTGCAATCCTTGCCCTCTGAGGGGTGGGTTTTGAATGAGCAGGTTGGGTTTGCAGTGGAATTAGAATTATCTTGTGAGGTACCTGGTTGAGAGTTGTCTTGGGTTATGTCAGCACCGGGGTCGTGTTGGAGAGGTCCAAATCTGTTTGCGGATTCTATAGGTTTGGTGGGGGGGCGATTTCTGTGGGTAACCTTGTTTTTTTAGTTATTAGGATATACCCATCGTCTGTCATTAATTTTTTGTGTATTAATTTTTTGTGTATCTGGGAGGAGTCGTGGGGGCGGCGTTCTGCTGTCAATTTTGTTGCGTCGCACACGTCTCCAGTTACTAGTTCTACCTGGTTTTGTATATCATTAGGGGATTGGTATATTGGTGGGGGTAGAGGTATCCATCTCTATTCACCTCCACGTTGTCCTCGGCAGCGGCCATGGCCGCGCCTCTTTTGTGACGTCTGCTGGGGACTTCCCGGTTGTTACGTCACAGGTTCGACGGTTAAACGGTTCTCCCCGTTCGCCCTTCGCTGGCGGTCTCCGATTGCTCGGATGGCGGCTCCGAGTCTCCCAGCTCCCGCTGGTTGGTCCAGGTGGGGACCTCACGATCACGCACTGGGGATCTGTTGATCACAAAAGACAATGTTTTATCACACACAAATGTAAAGTTTTTATCACAATAAGAGCTCGTTTGCACTGAAAAACTATTCGCAGATTTGCTCTATAAGCTGATCGGCTCGGTTTACAGAAGCGCGCTCCGCTCTCGTATGACGGACTGGGTTCCCTAATCTCTCGTGGTCAGCTGGCGCACCGCGCCCCCTTAAGTAGGAGAGGCGCGTCCCCAGGATAGCCTCGCCTCGAGGCTTTCCGTTTCGCTGGACTGTGCTCGGTGCCAGCGAGCTCCGTGCCGTATTATTGCGCGCGCGCGCCAATATCAAAATACTGACCACAGCGGAAAGGTTGATTGGGAGATGGAAAAGGGGTTTTCCTTGTTTATATTTCGAAATGCAAAACAAGTTAAGAACATCACACAAATTATAACTGCTTGTGGAGTTCTGTACAATATTCGCATTGAAATGGGTGATTTATGGAATTTGGATGAAGGCGACGTGAAAAGGAACATAATTAAATCTGAAACACCTGCTGTACCTGAAAATCCAAATTCAAATTTGATAAAGCAAGTTTTCATACAACGTTATTTTAGTAATTAATTTATTTGTATCCTTTTCTTTTATATAAATATTTTTTACACATTCTTTTTTTAATTTTCCAAGTTCCAGCATTCAATATTCCCCCCCTAAAGTGTTCCTCACTTTTCGCAGTTTCCAGTTTTTGTCGTAGGAACTCTATTTTCAGGTTTCGCAATTTGTATTTATTTTCTTCACATTTAACCCATTACTGCCCAGAATTATTCTGTTCGCATAGCGCTCGCCCATTGTTGTCCATCGCGTGCCCGCACAGGAGCCGTTGAAGACCTGGTAGCATGTTTTTGCCACTTTTAGTGCTATTCAATTCTTATGTTGCTAAGTTATACTACTAGAGCGCTCTTTAAGCGCCAAACGGTGGTTATGGAGTATTGTTTTCTATAAGAAGAAGCAAAACCGTTGAAACTTAGCTACATAAACCCGTCAACTTCGATGCGGACCAACCACCGTTTGTTTACATCGGTCTCTCCCTCCGACTTAACCACAGGCTTATAGCAGCTAAGCACGGTTTTAGATGAAGAACCGACCCAAGTCATGTGTACACCCTGACCAGGAATGTACAATGACTTAGCGATCACGGCTGAACCAACATCTGGCATTCAAGAATGAAAAATTTTGCTTTTATGTTTCGTTTAGAAGGTCTACGTTTACTGAAGAACTAAAATTCACAAAATTTTCAAAAGGATGCAACGGATGCAAGAGATAACATTCATGGCTAAAAATTTTGCCAGTGGGCATTAATGGGTTAAGTTGCCACTGTTCCACCTCACAACGACCTTTTGCTTCTACCTTCTTCAGATCGCCTATTTCTTTTTCTAATTGACGTAAGTACGCAGCTTTATGAATCCCTTGGTTCGCTTCCTCATGAAATGATTGAGTTTTGGAGTGTCGGGGAGTGGTGGATGGTTCCCTGTTTTGTCGTAACTGGTAACCATTTGGGTGAGAGCTCGTGCTCCTACGAATGCGTACCTTGGTTCTGCCTGTGGGGAATTGGCATTTAATGAAGGTTCCTCAGTGAGTGTGTGCGTGCGCTGAGGTTGCTTCATTCTCTTGCAGAACTTCTTCCACTATCACAAAACTGGATGCTCCCCCATTTCTGACCATTTCTATGAAGTCGCTATCTACTGCAACCTGCAGACGGATGTCCACTCCGCAGGAATCCAGTTCTGGGTCACCTTAAATAGTCCCTCGGCTGCCAAGTCATTCTTCCAGCGGAACTTTGTTTTCCCACAGCTTGCGAGTTTGTCTGCAGTTCTGTGTAAAAAAAAGTATTCCGTATTGGACATCTTCAATTTCAAGTGATCTCTAAAATGAAATATTTCATGGTAGGTACTTACAGGGCCATTTTCCGATCTAGCATTAAATTGCTGAAGCTATTTTCTCCCATGCAGCTATGTTTTGGCATGGGGAACATCAGATGCTCTATTTTCCACCAAATGTTTATTTTCCAACACCAATTCTCGAAGAATCTTCTCCTCTTCGACACAATAGTTTTTGCCTTTAGGCGTAATTGTACTACTTGAAAAAGAAATATTACATGTATTTACAAATCACTATTATAAATTAATAAATTTTTAAAAAATACATTGAACTTAACAAAAATTACATTCATGAATGGCTTCTTTATTAAAGTTACTTGAAACAATAAGGCAAGACGAAGAAAAATAAAATTCACTCAATAGACACAGAGGAAATACCTGCAAAAATTAAAGAAAAGCATTAGATCGATATGGTAGCACCAGCTCAGAAATAATAATCATGAATGGCTTGTATAACGAAGTTACTAGAAACAATGGGGGAAGACGAGGAAGAAAATTAAAATGTGTTCAATACACACACAGGAAATACTTGCGAAATCGAGAAAAGTTTCTCAAAAAGAACTCGTGAATAATATCGACTACAAGAAAACAGTGAAAAAATAGTATTAGTGACGATACTTCACAGCATTGTGTTGATCATACAATTCACTTATATCTCGACCAAGTTGAGAATGACGTTTACAGGAGCGTGCCACTGTGTTTGCAGCCGAAGCCACAGACACGGAGATATAAGGATACTCAACTCAAATTAAAAATGGGACAGTGTGTCAAACTGTTTCACAAAAAGTGCGATCTATCTGGTCTTACATCTATTACCTTCACAGACGAATATTTTAACTGTATTTGGACATGTCTATACCTCGTATTGGAATAAATAAAAGTTTACTTTTCCCTGCAGAATGATTCAAAATTTTGATCGAATTTCTTCGATGAGCAGAAAATTTTTACTGTAACATTCATATAAATCGTTTAATTTAAGCTGATTCTCAGAATATATACGAAATAAAACTATTTTTATGTTAGAAGTAACTACTACCGTAATGATAAAAATGTAGGTAGTTATGGCAGTAAAGATGATGTTTTGGAACTTCATTGTGTATTTAACAAATTGCATATTCTTAAAAAGATTAATGAAGAATACAAAATGTTTAAATTCAACGAAAGAGTACTAAAAATTGACATATAAGACAGCATTTTTAATATATTCTTGAAGTAGAACGGTGAAAAGTAAAAAAGGCAACTTAACGAGACAAAAATACAATAATGAATGCAAATCTTACATAATGTGTCTCCGAAGTTACATTTCATCAGTGATTCCGGGGAAGCAGAATCAGTCTGTGGTGCAGTAAGTTTCCTGGCTGCTATCTGAGAGTGTCCGTGTCAGTAGATGATTCACTGTCAATTGCAGGACCAACACTTATTACGAGGTCATCAACATCAGTTTCAAGCAATGCATCTCTATCCCAGTATTATTTTGCTATTTTATTGGTTTGAGCACGGTGTAAGGCATCTTACATCGTGGTATGAGTGACAACTATTTTTCAGTCTTTAATTGTTAGTTTATCAATTGCTTCTGATGTCATCTTTTTAAATTAAAGTCAAATTTGATACACGTTTCTTTCGTTTATCTTCATTTTCACTAACATATATTAAATTATATTACAGGCAAGGTGTCTTGCCTGTCCGCGAAGTGACACACTTCGACGAGAACAGTTTCCCAAAGCCACACCGATAACAAACTCGCTTCACGCTCATGATTTCCGTTAGCGCAACTGACTGTACAGACCCGTATTCACACTGTTCCACAACGCGCAGCAATCGCCTCCTTCATTTGTCGAGTCGAAGAAAGTCGTTTGGTCGCGTAATATCTATACCAAACTTGTGTGATTTAAACGCTTCAAGGAAGAAGGAAAATCTGCGGAAGATGACAAACATTCAGGTCGACCGTTAATCTGCACAACACCGGAAATGATCATGAAAGTGCACGAATTGTGCATAAGGAGTTCGTCCCACCTCATCAGACTGTCAACGGTCAGTTTTACTGTTTTGAGGCCACTGATGGAAATGTTCGGCGCAAACGACCAGAGTTGTGGAAAAGGAAAGACTGGTTGTTGCACCATGACAACACTTGAACACGACTTGACCATGACACCATGATTGTTGCACCATGACACGACTTGTTCATGTAGATGAAAATCGCGTTGAAAGGCGGATATTTTCACTACATAGAAGATATCCAAGTAGAATCGCAACGGGTCTTGAACACTCTCCAACTTGTGGACTTCTAGGACTGTTTCCGAAAATGGGAACAACACCGAGGCCCAGGATGACTATTTTGAAGGTCACGGAGGACATTAGAACGTAAATATAGTTCTCTGGTTTTTACAATGCAATTCTCGGCTATTTTGGGTAGCACCTCGTATATTGTTTTAAATAAATCTGTATATAAACGTGTAAAGCTTAATTCAAAATCTTTAATTAATTATGGGATATAATGAAAATCCTGGACTGTTTTAACATACTTTTGAGAGAAAGATTGAAGGAAAGCTAGACAATGCTACTCACCCGTCCAACGATCTTGTTATGTGCACAAATTTAGATTCTAAATTACTTAAATTTATGAAAACACACTATTTTTCTTTTAAAATAAGCGTGAGATTTCTCATTGTCATTACCGTTGAGTCAACAAGAATTTATTAAATGTGTGTAAATGATCTCCTTCATCACTAAATATAGAGACAAGCCGTCCTGTGTAAGTGGCAAATATTTGAATGATTGTTGTATAAATCCTCTGTAATGGATTTTTACTTAATTCAATGGATAAGCTACGCATTTGTTCTTCTGTGTTTACCTTTATAATTGTGTATTATTTTTGAACCAGGTCCTTTGTACGAATACTATTGGAACTGGTATCGTGGAGATACTCTGGAGATAATCTGGCTGAAGAGAAAATTGTTTTATATACGTAGTTAACGTTTTCTTTCAAATATTTAACTAATTTTCATGGGGATTTGACTTAGTATTGAAATTCTACTACTCTTAGTTAATTTTTCTAAAATCCCAGTGGTTAAAAGAGGCCTTAGCTCACACGTTCTTAGAACAATTATTCGTTTCACAACACAAAGAAGGAAAAAAAAAACAGTGAAAAGCTTCTTCAAATTCATGTGAATGAAATAATATTTATTTCAGCTTAACTACGAAATTTCCTTCAGTTCATGACAACTATAAACTAACAAATGCAGTAAAAGCACTAGAAGACCAGAACGCGTGCACGTAAATGCATGCCGCTAGAATCAGCTGCTAGAATCAGCCGGTTGAGTCGGCGGCGTCAGCGGCGGCGGTCTGTCAATTAGATGCGCCAATATTGGCGAATCCCTTGCGTGCTTCTCGTTGTTACATGGTTATTTCCCAGCTTTTTTAGTACTACCGATAAAATATCTATAGATTGTTACTAATACTCAATTCTTCTGTAAAATATGAAAATGCATAGTTTTTATAATTTTGTTTGGTCATTGCAGCACCTCGCCTACTTTCAAATTTTAGATTATACCTCGCCATGTTGGTACATGAATTCATAATTCAGCTACGTGAAGTATAAAGGTGGGGAATATATTATGAATCTCAAAAAACGTGCGCAGGTCATACTTATCCTACTCACATCAAACACATTCTAATGTGTTTTTGACGAAAACAAATCAAATCAAATTTTGAAAATCTAAAATAATTCAAAATGAATAAAGCGAACATTTTGTAAATACTTTTGAGGCCTTAGGGGTCGTCCATAAATTACGTAACGCTAAAGAGGCTGGAGGGGAGGTTGAGGCAGCGTTACGCTGCGTTACATAAGGGTAGGAGAGTATGAGTTTGTTGGGTAACATTGATATTTATTTCTTACATTGTTCAACATGCTGAAATAATTCTTTTAATCTAATATTAAAACATTAAAATATTAACTATTTAATTTGTTTTAATAACTTATATAAATATAAGTTATTTATATATATTATATATATAAATTAACGATACTAGATGTAAATTATCACCATAAATGGAAATATTTTTTCAGCGATTTTTTATTGAATCTGAAGATTATGAAGAAAATATTCAAAAATGATAAGCAGTTTATTCTAAAATCTATTTACGTTGTCACAGAAAACTCTCTCCTCGTGCGTCATCCACGACGGCGTGTGTAAAGCTTGATCAAAAATTTTCTCGCCTATAAATTCTTGCTCCACTTACATCTTGTACCCAATCTTATTGTTAGGGGCAGTCAGCATCGCCAACTAATTCCGACTTTAGTATCCATTTTAATATACAACACAATGAATACGTTGTTTTTTACTACGCTATAATTTTTCACATCTTGCATTTAAAAGGGGGTGTTGTCGCTAGCGCTACGTCATTATTTAAAGGGTTCAAGCGCGCTTTACGGGTGCGTTACAGGGGGGAGAGAGAGTATTGAAAATACTCCAAACTTCCGTTACGTAATTTACGGATGGCCCCTTATGGCAAAAATGCTGCTATACAAATCTAAACAAAATGGTTTTCCGAAACGTTGCACGCACACTGCTCAAAACCAAGAAAATATTCCCGCGTAACACTACAACAAATTAGATTTATTTTAAAAAGTCGCGAATGTTGCAACAACGTATTACAGAATGTAAGGACACTCAATTCAACAGGTCTTTACGTATCAAGAATATAAAAAAGTTGTTTTGTAACGCAATACGTCAATAGTAACGATTTAATGGCGGGATACCAACTCCATGAAGCCATGCTGTCGTAACCAGTGACGCGTTGAGTTTAAGAATTCAGTCAAATCAAGCAGTATGAGCGTGTGTGGAATAACACAGTCAATCGAATATTTGCATTTTTTCAGTCAAAATGGAAACTGTTTCCTTGTATTTTCGATATTTTTTCAAGTAACGCTGTATCTGACGAAACCGTAGACAGGCACCTCTCATGACCAAGGATTGCATAGTGTTCTTTAAATACTTTACAGAATTTAAGCGCGCATTTGGAACGTAGTTCCAGGGTGATGTCACTCAGGGCATCAGTGATGCCAGTAATACAGCATACATATTCATGACACAAAGAATTATACATAAGTGAACAAAAGATAACAATTCTGCACGCTATTGCATCCCTAAATATCTCAATTTACAATCATCAGAGACTTCCGCTTCTGAGTGAGGACTTCACCTGAGTAGCAATATCTTATCTTTGTGGTGTAATGGTTACAAAGTTAGGCTGAAATTCAGCGTTTTTTCGAACTGATAATAAGATTTCGGCATTGCGTATTCCAGACATTTTTTCTATATGGTGTTTTAAATACAGTTATTTCTTTATTTGTAAATATAACAATAAATACGAAATATGAGGAGCGAATTTGTAATTTATCAGACGTTTTGCAGCTTTATATGAAAAACAATTATAAACAATAACATATTTTGCAATCAATGGGATCTTGATTTAGATTATACCGATCAGTCGCCGGTTCATATTCGGATATTCACTTCCAGTCGACTACTTATCTTCATTGACCCACTTCAAAATTTCATCCACCTTCGAGAGGTCCATATCGACCATGTTGAGAACCCCTTATTTAGGGAATCGAAATTGTTTTAAGCTAAGATTATTGCTTCTAAAATATAAAGAAAATGGGAAGCTTCTTCGCATTACCACCGTGAAAGACCATAAACTTTCATAAAAATAAATATTAACCTCGATCCAGATTTCGCCCTTTTCAAATAAGCAATTTGCCGTTGGAGCAAGTAAACTCTAATGGGCTGCGTAAAATCTTCTAATTCTTTTGGAACTATTTCTGATAGTGTCGTTTACCTTCTGATGGTACTTCGGGACATAAGTTATAATCGGGGAACGGATTTCTATGTAAGAACATATTTACTACATAAGCTAATATCGATACCAATTTACCTATGTTTCACAATGTGTGGAGTAGAAAAACGGTACTTTTATTTTTATTTTTTGTTTCGGCACATATTTGAATAATAGTCCATATATAGTTTCCCATATTTCTTGTAAAATCGGTTCATACAGCATATCCAGCTTAGCAGTGAAATTGCATTAAATACTAAAAAGGATCTCAAAAAATAGCTTAAAAATTTTCAGTACTTCAAACATCAGTTGTTTTTTTTAAATTGGGGAGAATTGACAGTGGAGAGTTAAGTTAAGAAACTGTTAATATTTAATTTATGTGAAAAATAGATCCCTCTAAGACCTTGTCTGAGGAATTTGAATGTCTCGCGTGGTGAAGGGGGGGGGGCGCTAAGAGGCGATGAACTATTCGACTTGTTTGGCAGATGACCTTGAGACATTGGTGGCGTGTGGGAAACGCATCTCGTTTCAGAATCCACATTACCCCTTCTCCTTCCCTCTGAGGTTGCCACCCGGAAATCGCATGACGTCACAGACTTGTGACATCAGAATTCGTCTGGTAGAGCTCCTCATTGTTAGTTGCAATTCAATCAGTATACTATGTGTTAATTCAGTTCTAGTTATATCTCCATTAAGCCAGTGTAAAATTAGAAGTTCTATTTCAGAATTTAAAGATGAAGATTTATGAACTAAAAATAAAATATTTTACCATAGTCTTTTTTTACGTTAAGTCCATATTTAACACCACATTTTGATAAAAATAACTACATATTGCGACGTCACTCCCGTCCCCTGGGACGATAACGTACACGTTCATTTTCCCGATCCCGGGTAAGGACGGGATTCAGGCCCTTCTCCAGTTCCTGCTGAAAGTTACCATTCAAATTGTAACACCCCGCCCCTCTCTCATCGAGTTCGGCGGGATGGGTCACAGGGCGTGACCCGACTAATCCTGTGGATTTCTGTCTGCACTCATCTGTTGCCTCATACGCCCGGCTGAAATTTGGACAGGACGCATGCGTGACTGGGCATTTTCATGCATTAGGCAGTGAAACACTATTTCCTGAGTTTCTGAATTCAATTAAAACAAAATAAAAAGGTAATCAACGGGGTGAAGCCTCCTACAATTTGTAACAATATCTTAACCTAACTTACAACTAACTTAGCTTAAAGTCCGACCCTTCTGGGTCATCGCCCGGGCGTTCCGCCCCTCCAGGCGCGGCATCCCTAGTGGGGTCGGGCGGCGGAGCGGCAGCGCTCCTCGTCCCCTGGACCGGGCGGGCAGCCGGCGGCAGCGGCGGCGGTGTAGGGCGGCGCGCGGGGCTGGCGCGCGGCCGGCGTTGGCGGCGGCTGCGGCGGCGGTGTAGGGCGGCGCGCGGGCTGGCGCGCGGCGAGGAAGCGCCATCCGAATGCGTCCTTCAGCGGCGGCCGGCCCTCAGGCCAAGTCCGGACGCTCCTTCGTCCATTCAGGTCCCCACACTCGTACAGTGTTCCGCCTCTCCCTTCAGGCGACACATGAGCGGGTGGCGAAGTGACGGCGATGCGTTGCCGGCGGCGGTCTAGCGCCTCGCGGCGATGGCGTGGCCTCTCTCTACCCCCCGAAAAGCTCTGCTTCACGCTAGCGTCGTCAACATCAGGACGGCCGAACTTCTCGCTCTCGCTCACATCGGAAAGCTCGATCTCACGCTACGGTCGCCAACATCGGAATGGCCTCTCGCTGGAGTCGCCCAGATCAGAAAGACCTCTCGCTACAGTCGCCCAGATCGGAATGGAAGGATATCACCCCCGCAACTACCTCCCTCGCTCGCGAGATCACGTTTCTCGCCCCCGCCTAGTTCTCGTCTATTGGCGCAGCCGAATCGCGCGATGCGTGCCGGCCAATTGCCATGGGTCAACGGCGGTTGGAAACCGATTTCGAGTGGGAGGTCCACGTCACTGCAATTTCCGAGAAGACGCGGGGTTGCGCTGACACAGCGCGCGGATATACCAAGGTGCGACGAACGGTTTCTGAACAAAGAGAACCGCGCCCAGCGGCGGCCGGCCCTCCCTTCGCGCCGCTCAGGTAGCGGAAAGCGCACGTTTCTAGACATCAAGTTTTCCAGCACTCCCCGTCAAATAAAATATTATTTTCGCACACACCAAAATTGTTACGTGCGCGACCGTCCCATTACAAAATATAATGATGATCCTGTGCAAGTACTTCTGTTTAAGCAAAAATACGAACATGTATTCCCCAATACCAGTTTCAAGCCAAACAAAACAACAACAAAAAAGAAACAAGGCACTTGTTTAATGATGCCTGGCCTCCAGCATGGGCGCTGGTCGGGAGGGCGGGCGCGGTCAAGGGCTCCGGTGACGCGGCGGCGGCCAGAGCGGACGGCGTCTGCGTGAGCCCTGCCCAGGGCGCCGTACAATGCAAATTAAAGTTCCCTCCACTAACATACGTTCTCGCAGCCGACTCATTTACGGATTTCAAATTACTTCACGTAATTGTAGCGCTACGTATAAGAAAACTCGTTGAGAAACTTGCTACGTTTTACCTACGTATAAGTGGTATGCCTGCTCTCCAGTCTAACACACGTCCGCTCTTGACCGCTACAGATTTCAGAAGAAGATTGGATACCTCGTCCACTGGCCCAGTCGGCCCACCTCCCCTACTCACCCCTGCGTGACGTAGGAAGGCCTCCCCTAACTAGCCGGTCGGCCGACACACATGTCCTGATTTGCGCGCCAATTCAAATTGTGTAGTCGCGGTTCCCCTTAGAACCCATAATATCAGTTACGTCTCAACCTTCACATGTTGTTTTAATCATTCAGCTTGAAAATGTAAAAAGATCCATCTTTCTCTGTGTGTACACTGCTGTATTTTTCATGTAGGTTTGAAGTATCTGTATATGTTTTCTAGAAGTATCTGTATAAAATTCAGTATTGCTTAATCTTGTAAAATAGATCAATAAAACAATTTTTTTATATTTGCCTTTTAATATCTCTCGCTTCCAAGATACCTTGTTACTAAATAAACCAAATACTTGTGCAAACGCCCAAGTCTGATATGAAGTTCCTCCTTTTCTGAAGTATCTTCGAATGCAAATAACCTCCTTGATTCATTCATCACTTGATTCTTTCGTCAAATACGAATCCTTAGTATGAAGAAAAATTAGTTATAAAAGTTAGTTGTGCAAGTTACAAAGATAATTTTACCTCAAATGGAATGGGGTGATTAACTATTAATGATCAAACATGTCCCATTTTCTGGCATGGTGTATGCGGGCTATTGTTTCGTGTTTCGTAAGGTTGCTTAAATGCTCTAGGAAATAGCCCTTCGAATTTGATTTGGTAACCTAATTTTTTTGGATGAGAAAATTTAATCAGGATTTAAACACCTGTCCTGCTCGATTTTTGATGGGTATTTGCAAACCATTTTTGACATTTTTATAAACTGGAACGACTGTGATTCGGAGAGCAACAAGCCGCTATCTGGGAGAGGCGTGTCAATTCCATCAGGCTCTCGAAGCCCTACTTCCCACAGCATGTGTTCTAGCCTCACGGGCTGGGACCTTCTTGGGGTATTGGAACGTGGCGTGTCCATGGTCGATGGCGTCGAGGGCAGGGCCGGAACGCTGGGCTTTGGGCTGCTGGGGGCCCGCGTGAGGTCCACCCCAAAGCTGTGGGTCGCTGAGGGTCCGCCCCAAAGCCATGGAGCCCTCCGCCGGCGTCGTCAGCCTGGTGCAGCCTCCAGGAGCTGCCCCAGGAAGCGCGTCGTCCCGCCGACCTCCTCCGCCACATGCGACGCAAAGTTCGGCATCGGCGAGCTAGCCGTCACGTTCCACGATTTGTCCAAGCTCTCTTGACTGCTGGAGGGTGACATCACACAACACGCCGAGGCCCCATCTCCCAAAGCGTCCTCTGGGCAGCGGCAATCGGCCTCTGATCCAGCACCGCGCAGAGCCCAGACGTGGCGCAGGTCACAACACCCCGGCAGCACAGAGCGTTCTTGCCCGCCCCCGCATGTACTGACTCAATGTCACGTCCTCCTCACGAAAGCCAGTGAACTCCAGGATTCCGACGAAGTCTTTGGCATCTGGAACCAACTGCGTGCCCCATGCACATTCACTGCCTGTATCCTTTGATTCTCAATGAAAGCTCATAACCCAACAATAAAGATTCCTCTTCACATTCAGAACTGCGAATATCGTGAGTAAACCGCCATCTAGACCGATCCTCGATACATCCTCGACCAGCCAATGTCAAGAGACACTGAGTAAAAATGGGGAATTTAATGGGGCAGGGCTAAAGGTATCCCAGAAATTAAACAAAATGGACCCAGTCCAAGCCATTTATGCAGAAGCCTTGAGTCACGAAGTTTTGAAGGATGGTCTCTTGGGCAACTTGGGGCCAAGTTCACATTTTGCAATGCAAGGAACAATCAGCCATGCTGACAGTAATCATTTCGTGACGGAAACTTATGATGGTCAGCAATATTGTAGACTGAAATACATTAATAACGTTTTCCAGTTACCGATTTTTTTAATGAGCGTTTCCTTTGTCTCAGATGAGACTTGCTTCATATTTATATACCATTCATTTTAGTGTAATCACACAGTTTTTATTACTTTCAATTTTATATCTTGCTTTGCTTTTGCATATGTAAAGTATTACAAAGAAAAATTTCTTGTTATAACTGTGATGTGGTCATTGCTCCAAAACGTTATTATAAGAGATGCCAATAAAATGATTGCTTTACCTTTAATATTAGAGGATACCAATGTCATGAAATGAAAAGTCCTGAAAGAATATCCTATGGCAGATAAAAAAACAAATTAAAAATGTACTTGCTTTAAAATATACAAAGCCTGAAATGCATATATCAAGCTTTACCTGTCCTCAACATTTTATCCTGCCAAGCAACTTCCCCATCTGATATAAAATACCGTTTGTGTGCATCACGATTATCTTTAGCTGCAGCACTTGAATTTCTTGATATTGCACAATGTAAGTCTGTCAGTGCAGTAGCATCATTCTTCCAATCACCCAAATGCATCATACAAATGGAAACATCCTCTCTATCAGTACTCGTGCTAGAAATGTAACCATTGTAACCTTTTCTTAAATAATTATGCAGTGTGCAAATTGCCAACATCGCATATCTTATGTTTTCCGTTTTTAAATGTATTGACGTATGTAGAATTCAATATCTTGATGAGATTATCCCGAAGGCGTTTTCAACATTTCGAGCACGAAATACACTATAATTAAATATGCTTTTATTATAGTCTAGCTCCCCGCATGGAAATGGCTTTAAAATGTTCTCATGAAGAGGAGAAGCATCATCACTCATAAAAACATACTTCAAATTTTCAATATTTAAATCCCTGTCTGGAAGATTTAATCTCCCATTTTTGAGGGCTTGGTAGAATTTAGTGTCTTCCATCACTCCCCCACCTGCCATTCTTCCATTCTTCCCCACATCCACAAAAATAAACTCATAATTTGAGTTCACAAGCGCTAACAAAACAACACTATAAAACTCTTTATAATTATAGTACATGGCTTCTGAGTGAGCTGGTGATGTGATGCGCACATGTTTTCAATCCAAGGCTCCTCTACAGTTCGGAAACTGCCACCTTTCTTGGAATCCTTTGGCAATTTCCTGCCATTCTTCCTCATGTCTTGGAAACTGGAAAAGTAATGTAAATAATGCATTAATTTTACACAAAATATTACAGATATGTCCTATGTTAATACGTACATCACATTACACACTATTTTAATTTCTATTTAAAATACAGAGAGGAGACCAAAAATTAAAATTATTGATGTAATATTTATTAAATGATTCAATATACTCATACTGTTATTTAGGATTTTTTACAGTAGTTTCTCATAATTAATTTGTGGTCTTTATCACTGGCTTGGACATTTGTGATTAAACTTCCATACTATCACTCATCTAATATGATTTTATACTTGGTATTTAAGCAACCAGTATAATTAAAATGAAATTAAAAATAAAATATTTGTCTTAAAATTATCCTTAATATATAATTATTTGTGAGAACATTTAATGTTACAGGATTATAGTTAAAATTTGTGAATGTATTTGAAGTGCCATTTAATAAACAAGTTATGCAAAGAAACTGCGAACTTATACCAAATCTTGTCTTCTTTTAACATATCCTATGTTCAAAGCTATTTCGTTTGCCAAATGTTCAATTAGCTGTAAATTGTTACTGGCCTTTTTTTGATTATTTAAATACAAATTTGAGTATTTAATTAATTAAAACGAATTAATTAATTAAATACTCCTACTAAATAATTTAACAAATTAAATTAATTAAAATGAAAGCAGGCAATAAAAAGAGCTCATTTGGAAAATTTCCAAAAAATTAGAAAGTTCTCAAAACATCTCTAAATTAAAAAAAATTTAAAACCAGGCTGAGAAGTTTCTATATCACAACTTGGAAATTGTTCTAAAATACTAATAAATGTGTGTTCGAACTCAGTGGCGTAGCTTCAGTTGGTGAAGCTAATGGTGTCACCCCCTCCCCTAAAAAATTAAGTATAAAAATATATATTGCTGCATTGATTATACATTATTTAATTAAAAATCCAAACATATTTGCACATAATAGTTATTTATAATATATTAAAAAATTCTATCTAATTAGGAATAATTGAAATATAATTTCAATTAAATCATAATCTATGCTTATGATTTAAATGTATACTTGTTAAATAAATATAAATAATTTTTATCTAAACCATAAAATTATATAATTCCAACAATCAAATTTTCAAACTACTAAAACTAAAAAACTAACTATTAATATATACAATTTTTAAGTAAATGATTTAAATTATATAAATCCAACTATAAAATAATTGAATTGGTGTCACCCGGGGCGTGCCGTCCCCCTGCCCCCACCTAGCTACGCCACTGTTCTTACTTTCATGTACTCCATACTGAAGACATCATACAGTGCCTTGCACGTTTCTGGAATAATTCCACTTAGTGCGGAGCACAAATTCCTATCGTGAATTTCAGATCTTCCAGACTTCGCCCTGTAGCTAGGAACCGCAATGTTGCTGTTAACCTTTTTTTCAGGACAAATACTTTCTCTCATCAACGTGTCCTTCTTCACAATTTTATCTTTAACTAGATTTAAAAGTTCGTCAAAATCTGTCAAGTTCATTCTTAAATAATTTTTGAAATCATCAGGATAGTTCTCCTTCAATTCCCTCAACAGCGGCAAGTGATTATATTTTTCTCTGTAGTTTTTTTACCCAAACAGTGCGTTTTTTTCAATTTCTTCTTGGAATAACGTTGTGGCACTAATACTAAGCACTGCAACTAATTTTCGTTTACGAAAATCGTGAACGGACAACATTTCCGATTAAGATTAATCGAGAACAACACACAACAAGCATCACAACCGAACAGCACCAGCACAAAGGAGCGACAAAGCCGCGCGGACCACGGAACGCACGTGAGGACCGTCGGATCTCCGAAACTCCATGCCTGCTCCACGCACTAAGAGTCTCTAGATACAGAGCCTTATCTGGTAAGGTCCCTAGATATAGTCCCTAGAGTCCCTAGGGATACTCTTTATCTAGGGACTCTAGCGCGTGGAGTTTCGGAGATCCGACGGTCCTCGCGTGCGTTCCACGGTCCGCGCTGCTTTGTGTCTAGGGATTCTACCACGCGCCACACAAGAGCGCCCTCGAGAACGCTGCTGGGATCTTTACACGGACGATTTTACTCGAATCGCCGAGTGGCGCGCAGGAGTGAGGCAGTAATAAGAACCACTCTTCTGCGCACCACGCCCGCGCACTCTAGCTCGTGGTCAGGAACGTCCCGCTCAGACGTGGGGTTAAGAATGCTCGTGTAAAGGGCCCTATTTTAAGAATCAAAGGCCGCGTCGTGCGTAAGCCGCTGGCGGCGGTGGCGGCGAGCGATTGCTTGATTCAGTTTCAAGCCTGATGTTACTTGAGATTCCGAGGGACAAATCGCGTGGTGGTCCACGTAGGCGACAGGAAGTGCCCTTCTGCCACAAGCCCACAGCCTGGCGCCACCCGCCGCGCCACGCAGAAGAGCGATCAGTTTCATTAACGGCTTGCGCCATGCCATTACCGAAAGGATCTCGTATGTTGTCAGGCGAATAAAAGAGCCTTCGAACAGTGTGACGGTGTTCCAGGAGTTCAAGAGGCATTAAAGCATGCCAAGAATTAATTACGATACTTACGAGACTGGTGAGCATGAACTTTGGAGAACCTCTCTGAAGCTCCGTAGCCACCCATAACGGACCACAACAAAGTACATGCCATCATTTAATGCTAATTAATTACACATTAATTATTAAAATTTTAAATTAAATGCGCCAGCCAATTTGTAAAAAATCGAGGGTCAGCTTGCTTGAGACTGAAGCTATCTAGCCACAAAACAAAATACAGCAGAAATGTGAGAAAAATTTAACAAAGTATTTTAATTAATTATGGTAATATTTATTTACTCAATTTTAACAATATAAGAATTGTTTAAAAAAATCGAAAATATATACCCAAACAAAAATAATGGAAGAAATCGTAATGTCTTCTTACCAGCAAACCAAAGTTTTCCTGATACTAATTACATGTAAATACAATATATTATTGAACAGACGGTACAAGAATTAAGTACGATACAGGGCACTGGCAATTCACGAGAATATAAAAGGTACCTAATAAAAAAATCAAAGAAAAAACATTCGGTATAAAATATCAAAGACAAAATATATTGTATTTAAAAATGTTTAAATTAAATACTCTCCCAGTTGTTTTAAAATCGCACAGCGCTTTGTTCCCAATAAAATATCAAAATAGTTCGCGAAAAAATCAACCACCCTTTTAGGACTTTTTAGGTACTACTAGATGCTCTCAATAGATCAATTTTTTCAAGATTCGTAAACATCCACAATTATTTTCCACAACCTCTTAAAGAAACTAAATAGGCGTTTGTCCTAAAATTCGAGGTCTAGTGATAACACAGGTTGCTACGGCGACAACCGCAGATTAGTTATATGCATACCTTGGAGATCTTCACTAAATATATTGTATTTAAAAAATGTTTAAATTAAATACTCTCCCAGTTGTTTTAAAATCGCACAGCGCTTGTTCCCAATAAAATATCAAAATAGTTCGCGAAAAAATCAACCACCCTTTTAGGACTTTTAGGTACTACTAGATGCTCTCAATAGATCAATTTTTTCAAGATTCGTAAACATCCACAATTATTTTCCACAACCTCTTAAAGAAACTAAATAGGCGTTTGTCCTAAAATTCGAGGTCTAGTGATAACACAGGTTGCTACGGCGACAACCGCAGATTAGTTATATGCATACCTTGGAGATCTTCACAAGATCAAGATCAGAGACACAATGTAATTACGTCTTGAAACACGAGAATTTTAAAAAATGTCTGTGAATGTGATAGGCAAACTTGCTCCACTATTTATCGTTCACAATCAGACATGGATCATTCTTCCTTCGACGAACGGGTACTTCGTTATTACTTTCATATCAACGTTATTGAAGAGAAATATTTCGGCAAATATTTTGTGGTTCGGTCTGTCAATCCAAATTTGCAATAAAATTGGGCAAATTTGGATTGAGCCAAAATTGGACTGTAAGCCTCGGCCGGACAACTCTATTTGAAGTAGTAAAAGTTGACTCTCACCCACGTAATCTTGTGGTTGAAGGCTGGCTGAATATATCACATTTGAATTTTCTCGTAGAAAATAATTACTTTTTTCCATACATTCTTACGAAACCTATTCGCGTGTTTTTTGGGTCTCCATTGATATCCCTTCCTTGAAATGTCCAAAGGTTAATTTTGACTAAGTCATCAAAATATTTCCAGAAGTTTTTAATGTTCTTAAATTGCTGAATACTTCTTTATTTCCCCTTTTTAAAATGTATTTACTGTCGCATCATCAAGGTCATTAGCGACATATTCTTTACATTATGAAACAGTAATGCACAGTTTGTTGAAAATGTGTATTATTGTGTTTGTGTTTATTCCATGAACACGTTTTTCAGATTATATTCCATTATATTATTGTTATTTGTATTTGACTTTCCTCTGATTGAATCTTCTGTTGACTGTGTACACACAGCCGATTTCAAAGTTGGCGCGCGCGCACAGGTGGGCACGTACTGTATTCTTAAGCAGTCCTATGTCACTCAGAGAGTATAATATCAGAGGCGGCACTTAACGTTATTCCCAACGTTCTTATTCAAATCTCAAATGTTCACGGAGGGGGTAGCATCCATCTTGACCCCACTTTTTTGAGCCAATAGCGTCGAAGGAAGATTGGCCTATGGAGGTACCGCATAATGACGACCGGGACATTTAAAATTATATTACGAAGCATTTTTTAAAATGGCGGCAAATTATAATTATATGAATATTATTTAATGTAAAAAATATGCTAGGCAATTTAGAATCTAATAATTATAAGGATTAGGAATTCTGAGTAAGTGAAGGGAATTGTAGTCCAGGGAGTGTGCAAAATAAAAAGTTATTGAATGAACAATATTTATTTCTAAATTATGTAAACATACATAGTTGTACACAATATAAACATCTTAATTTAATTTTCATAAAATAAATAAAAGCAAATAACACACAGATTATTTCACATTTCTTTTGACCGAATATTGAAATCATGAATTAAGAAAATTGTCATAATACAATTAGTGACCATTACCTCTTAAATATTATATCATTATCAAAACGACATGCCAGTTGAATCAAAGGCGAGTGTCGTCCGATATCAAATACGTATTACACTAAAGATCTTTTCGATAGCACAGCTATCATCCTCAGATCTATCTGAAAGTTACATAAAAGCAAATTTGAAATGTAGATTGTATAAATTCTGTACTGCACGTACTGCAAGGTAATGATCCAGTTTGCTACGCATCTCGCATTAACAATTTGTACAAAAACAATTTTGTAAATAATTTATGCAATCTCCATTTCATTGTTTTTATGTATTTTTCAGATAGCTCTGAGGATGGTAGCTATGCTATTGAAAAGATCCTTAGTATAATACATATTTGATACAAGACAACTGTCTTTTATTCATTATTAAAAGACTACACCACCAACAATTATATTAATTGACATGCCAGTTATTAACAAATGCGAAATTTCAGCGTATTATCAAAATAGTAATTAAGATATTATAATATAAATTAATATCACTGATATATTTTATAAATAAACTAACTTGTATCTGCACACAGTTCACAAAAATCTTTTATTCTTTCTTCTTCATAAAAGCAACATTACATATTAAACTGTGTTAAAAGAAAGTAGTATCTAGTACAAGTACTCTGTCTTGAGATAAATAAGGTTGAAATAGAATCGGTTCATGATTCTATTTCAACCTTATTTATCTCAAGACAGAGTTCTTGGACTTAGTAGATTTCATTTACATTCTGTTATTACAGGCTATATATTATTGTCCAAAAGCATAGCTAGTTGCTCAGTAGATGGTGGATGAAAATCCAAAGGCAGATCAGAAACCCAGAATACTCAACATTTGATGCAGGTATTGACTGGTTTTTCAACTAATAAGAAAATATTGTCTGTTCAGTTTTTTGAATGATTTTTTGGCTCATTGATGCCAAACTAAATTGGGGTCATTATCTGTGATTAAATTGTTTTCATTAATTTCACAAACATTGGCTAACTTGTGCTTGAACCATTTTACTCCCTACTACTCTTGTAATTCCACCAACTGGAGAAATGTTCGCTTATCAATGCATTTATATAGCCAGAATGCAAGAATATTACACTTGAAAACTACCTTTTCAGTAATATTTTTATACACAATTTTATGATGAAAATGTAGTCTACAGCAAGCTTTAGTTAAAAGCATCATGAAAGTAAACAATACAGGCTCTTTGAAATACAGAATTGATGACCTGTGCCTCTACATCCGTAAGTTAATTCCAGTAAATACTTATTTCCACCTTCTTTTTGACATGAATTG